>JAQBSW010007726.1:0-38852 GCA_029291075.1 Eudiplozoon nipponicum | reverse complement strand
TAGATCAAAACTCACAGAAGACATCCAAAAAGCAAAACCCGTCGGAACAAACACCGCAAGATTGTACGGCAAACCAAAAACTCATAAAGCCGTGACAGCCTCAGGAGCTCCCTCGATGCGGCCCATTATGTCAATGATCAACGCTCCACAACATAAACCAGCCAAGTTTCTCTGCAAACTACTTGAACCAATACGGAGCATCATAAACGCAAACACTATCAAGGACTCCTTCGAACTAGCAAATGAATTGAAGGGGAAGAACATCCTACAGAATAAAATGGTCTCGCTTGACGTCTCATCCTTATTTACAAACATACCACTGGATAAGACAACGGAGATCTTGTGTGACCTCATCAAAAATGAGTTTTTTGACTTCCCTATAGACACCAATGACATCAAAGACCTCATATTAGCATGTACTAAAAACGTGCAATTTACATTCGAAGGGATATACTACCGCCAGATCAATGGTGTAGCTATGGGAAGTTGCATCGCACCCCTCCTGGCAGATGTATACATGTATCACCTGGAAAAAACGAGCCTAAAAGGTATAATTGACCAGTGCGCACTCTACAAAAGGTATGTAGATGATATCTTGTTGTTCATCTCAGAAGCAGCAGACCCTTCCGAAATCCTCAAACAAGCAAATGGAGTCGATCCAGACATCAAATTCACTCTCGAGGTAGAGAAAGACGACAGTTTTCCCTTCCTTGACATCAAACTCACTCGAGAAGCAAACGGAGATTTGACACTGGCCATACATAGAAAATCCACTTTCACCGGACAATACATTCACTACAACAGTAGTGTGCCAAAATCCCACAAAAGAAACTTAGTAAACAACCTAGCAAACAGAATCAGGAAGATCTGCTCTGAACACAAGATTGAGGAAGAACTGGGCTACCTCAGGAAAATTTTGCTAATGAACAACTACCCAGAGCGTTTCATTGATGTCAACATCAGACCACGGCAGATTCGTACTAGAGAGGATACCGTCAAGCAGGTTTTCCTAAACTTACCATTTAGAGGCGACGTACCAGCCTCAATAATTGCACGGCGGCTGAATAGAATAACTAAGGACAACTTTCCCAGTGTTAAAGTTAATATGACATTTAGTACACAGAGAATCATGAGGTTGGATGCCAAAGATCAATTGCCAATTCTCTCCAAATCATTCATAGTCTACAAATTCTCATGTATGTGCGGTAGCACATATATCGGACGTACGAAGAAGCAATTGATAAGCAGAATCCAGCAACATTTGCCACAGAAATTGATTAACAAAGGCTTGGCACCGTCAGGAAAATCAGCTATTTCCGATCATATATTGGCAACGGGGCACCCTGTCAATTCGACCAATTTCACAATTCTACATAAAGCAAAATCAGAAAAATTATTATTTATTTATGAAGCCCTTTACATAAAACAACAAGCACCTGACCTTAATATTCAAAAGTTTCATCAACATGATATTCTTATCGACTGGCCAAGAATAACAAAATTCAACAACAATCTACTAGTATCCAGTCAAGAACAAACAGGCCCTCGACTAGAATCAACAAACATACAATCGGATTGGCAACAAACTGAAGTGGAAATAACAGAGGCGCATACGATGACAGAAGTCTCCAAACAATGTGAGCGTTTAACACTGCAATCCACACTGGCGCTGTTACCATGTGGAAATGACAACTTTGCGCAACAAGGTGAAACGATCAACTACACTGGGAAAAATAGCACTTGTATATGTAACAGTGAACAATGCGCACAAATGGTTAATTCTCAAGCCATCAAAACAATAATGACCAGATCTCAGACATCACTTTGCAATACTGCGAGAATGACCTTTACATGCAAACACGCATACACACAAACACAAACGCATACACACTCACCAACTAGCCAAAACAAGAAACAGAAGTAAAAACGAGTCAGATTTGTTACCACTAGCATAATCAATTGAAAACCCAAAATGTATAAATATGTATGATTGTATAAGAGATGATTAGTATTCACGAAATAAATGGCCTTTATCAACACATTCGTTATTATAATTGAATCTGTATTCCTGGTTGTAATTATGATGTGTATATAAACGTATATATATATATATATATATATATATATATATATGTATATATATATTTACATATATTTTCGTTGAAAATTGTTGACTCCGAATACCTAGAAGCAAAATAGATACACTTACGGAAAGCGAGTTAAACGCGACTCCTTTAACCTGAATGATTCCATTTCATTTACCTGAGCGGGACAAAAGCTTTTGTTTGGCGAAGTTGCAGGGCACATCGGAAACTAAAGGCGGAGATGTTTTCGACGATTGAGCAAATAATAATGACTCTTTAAATTGCCCCGGCGTTCGGCACCTAGTGAGGATTATTAATCAACAAATCAAATTATGTGAGTCATATTGATGTTCTGCGTGCCAGTGTTAAAAGATAAGCCAATATAATGTTCTTAACAATGCAACACTGCGAAAATGAGAGCTCAGCCCTCTTCATCGAATTGTTGCAGCAATAATGATCCTGACAAGTAAGTTACTAGTTGTTGCCGAAACTAGTAACAAATTGAGACTCAAGTTGTGACAGAAGGATAAACCAGAGACTAGCATGAACGGGCAGTGTAATCTCATGCACATTCGTTTCAGAGCATACTGGCGACTCATCAGAGAAGTAGTCTAATTGGTAATTACGCAATTTACCCATTATATTGTATTCGTATATATGCTCATATAAAGTGTCGTAAAAGGATACTTCTAATACTAATGGCTAATTGTCGTAGTAGCCTGATACTACCAAACATTATAGTATAGCTTAAAAGGAACATGGTGATTAACTTGCTAAAATGGATGCCGAGTCGGTAGATGATACCAACACGATGAATTACAATGCGTGCTATAGTTCACCAACGTTGGGGAATTACAACTGTTCAGAGACGCCTATTGCTTCAGTAAAACCGTACTCTCTGGCCTTCGAAACTTAGCGATGTTAAGTCATCACGACTCCGCTGATGATCAATCATCGACGTTATTCAATTAAATTTATAGCAGTTAAAGACACTGTTTTTGGCGGAGAACTATTATATAAATGTAATTATTCGTATTAGGTGTTGCGTGCCTAGTAACAAATTAGTTCAGTTGTACCAGAAGGATAAACCAAAGACAGCATGAACGGAAAGTATAATCTCATGCACATTCGTTTCGTGCTTACTGGCGACTCATCAATAGGAGCCGGTATTACGCAATTTACCCATTATATATTTTGGTGAGGAATGTGAGAAAATAGGACGGTACAATCTCTTAAAAGAATGTTTAAACCACCTCCTAATGATGAGCCGCCCGTAAGCACGAAACGAATGTGCATGAGATTATAATTTCCGTTCATGCTGCCTTTGGTTTGTCCTTCTGGTCACAACTGAACTAATTTGTTACTAGGTTCGCAACACCTAATACATATTTGCATATATATTAGCTCTTCGTAACAAACAGTATTTAACAGTTATATATTGAATTTAATGATGTCAAGCTTACCGCGAAATGTGATAACTGATATCGATCAAGGCCAGAGTGTATGGATTTACTGGACTAAAAGGTGTTCAGAAATAGTTGACATTCTCAATTTCAGTGAACAATAGCATACATTGATATCCATCATGTTAGTACCATGTACCGACTTGGAAACCATAGTGTTAGTACCATGTACCTTTTCTGTACTTTAATATTAGTGTCGGTTACAGGCACCATAGCCATAGTGATAGTATCCTTTACAGACTCATTATATATTATATAGAGTGAATTAGCGTTGAAGTCGCATTGTCGAGACTTTATATAATGTTAGCTTCACTACTGCAGGTTTACACATTCGTCTACGAGATTGTATCGTCCTATTATCCCACCCAAATATTTGGTGGTTAAGGGGCGTAATACGGGCTTCTACTGATGAGTCGCCAGTAAGCACGAAACGAACGTGCATGGGATTATACTTTCCGTTCATGCTGTTTTTGGTTTATCCTTCTCGTCACAACTGAACTAATTTGTGACTAGGTTCGCAACACCTAATACATACTTGCATATATGTTAGTTCTCCGCAATAAACAGTATTTAAAAATAATAAATCCGCAAGCTTGTTAGACAGAATTTGATCATCAGTTAGTCGAGACGAATTTTTTTATATTTAAAAGAGATTTTTCCTACTTTAATATGCAATGGATCAATAGGTCCATTTCCAACTTTATTGAATGTTTCAACATATTGATTAAGGAAATAACAATCGAATCTAATGTTAGCAGGTTTGAATAGTCCATCATAAGTTTTTCTACTCAGATGAAACCCCGCACAAAATAAAGAAAAGTGGTCAAAATTTGGCAGACAGATACGCCTTTGTTAGCTAATGATAAATTGTGCAGGCTGTAATGAGAATGATTTGAATACAAATTTTAAACCGCAAATAAACACAAACAAAAAATTAAATTTTCTTTTTCATTCCTTACTGATGCCATTTGGTCTACAATAATCATCATAAGAAAACGATGAAAATCGACTGTAAATAGTAAAAATTATTCTGAGTCACACCGGAGGCGCTGTTAAATATCCTATTGCATGGAAAACACGTTCACTAGTCGTGGAATTCTTAGACGAACAAAAATTTGTCGGGTTCACGGTAGTTAACTGGATCAAATGGAGAAGCATGACTATTTCTTTATTATTGTCACAAGTAATTTTTAAACATATTGTGCGGGAGATCTGCACCTCCATTTTCATGTATATTTCAAATGTGGTTATACAACAGAATTGTTACCACGAGCCGCGCAATCAATTATTGTTTAATTGTATTGTCTATATATGTGTGTGTGTGGCGAAAGCTACAAACATCTAATGTTCGTGACTGCATAGAAATCGTGCGGCCGACATTTCCAGTCTCGTACAATGTTTGCAAGACTACTAGAGGTGAGAGCTGCATATCTAATTATGCTCTCCATATATATGCAATGCGGTTTCATTCTCGCTAGTCAGTTTGCAGTCGTATCCTGATGATGATCATGAAAGGCCAAAACGCGTCAGTGCGTTGCGACTGGCGGTAATTTTGTTATGTTGTTCGACGACTGGTTAAATACAATGGGATTGGTGTTTACTTCAAGCTCGCAAACTTGATTTAAAGAATTGGACATACACTGACGGAAAAGAGCAATTCGCTTGATAAATCATACTTTAATTGAGAAATTAAAGACAAGTAACGAGTGAGTTTCTCAATTAAAAATCTTTCAAACGTAAAAGCGAGAAAACCAAAATGTAGTACGTAGGATCAGCTTACGAAAATTTTTCGCACACAATTTTCAGTCATATACTAACTAATGTAATTCGGTTAGTTATTTTCTTTTAGGTGAAGCTCAAATGGAAACCACCTTGACCAAAAATTTTCAACTAACCACTCTCAATCTGACATTATTGAACAGACAACACACTAAATGTGGAAGTGGCATTGAAATTAACATTTATATAATTAAACGACCATTGGTTGCGCGGGCGGTGATAAAATTTACTATAACATAAGGTTGTGAACTTGATATATATATATATATATATATATATATATATATATTATTAGCATTAATGATGGTGAAGTTCCAATTGACTTTACATTTGTTTCGAAAAACAAAAATAATATAACTTATTTAATTGGCATTAGTATAGAAATTTTAATTTATGCAGAGCACCACGAAGCTACTGACATTATTTTAAAACAATTAGCAGCTCCGATCTGCTTTATACTAAAATAACATTGTGAAATTAGAGCACAAAATACATAATTTTTAATACTGAAAAATCATTATAGTCTTCAAATGTAAGATTTCTAATCATTATTTCAAAAAATTATTGTGAAATTTCCAGACGATTGCCCAGTCAATAACAAAATATTAGATTTTATGCAATAGAAAATTATTATATCTTATTCAAAATATATTGCTTAAAAACCCCGAATAAATTTAAAATCATAAGCATGTATGCGTTATTGTATGTGCCAATAAGCACAAATTATTCCAGACTCCATTTACTGCGAGATGTAGCATGAGTAGGCAGGTAATGAATTGCGTAAGTTTGGTAAAGAGTCATTCAGAGACCGTGAATGTGGTCTTCTAAAAATGAGTACCAAAATAAATATTTTATTACATAATTATAATATTATTGTGAGGACTAGCGAAAGTTAAATGAGATCAACATTGGATCACAAGGTGAAACGGGTCGGTGTAGATCGAAGCTCCATATAAATAATAATACTCAAGGAAAGCTTCATAAAAACTCTCTTCTCTCTCTTTAATATTATCTTATATTTTTATTTAAGATTTGGTGCCATCTGTACACTAATCAATGTGATGTTTATTATTACTTATCAATTGACTGAATTTTATAATACAATTACCGGACATTCAGTTTTCTGCTATACACTTTGAACCAACAAGATAGATAGAAACGCGTGACCATACGGTAACAACACCAGATTTAGCAAACCTCATCGAAAGAAAAAATTGAAAGTGAAATATGCGTTTATTTTAAGCCAAAAACTACGATATGAATAATATTGCGCAAAATTATCACAGCAAGTATTCTTCCTTCGTCAAGCTAACATAAAGGAATAGGCAAAATCTGCAATATGTTTAAATTCATTGCCGCTTAGGAATTTTGCAGCAAACATTTCAGTCATGTGTAGTAAATATAAGAATACTGGAAATGAAGGTCGAACTAAGCATTTCAATCTCTGTAATAAAGCCGAATAATGCTGATTTATCCTCGCATCTATCGCCCCTTGTACTCTATCGAGTAACAAGGAAGATTAAAACGCGTTAGTATGTCTAACTCTCGATGGTCTAGTTATTTAAATTGCGACAGGTGAAATTAAATACGAGATTAGTGTTTGCCTCAAGAGAGCAACATTGATAAAATGATGTCGCTTCGGAGACAATAATATGACTCATCAAAATAGGCTGTTCCGAAGACTTGATTAGAGTTGCACATTCAATTAGAGTAATTTTATTTAGTTCCCGGATTAGGTTTAATCATTTTGTTATGGTATAATTATACGAGCTCACCTGTGGAGTGTCCATAAACTCCTTACCGCCAGTTCGCTGTGTGCTAGCACCTGATGCTTCCAGGTTGATCCGAACTTCTGGAAGTCCAGATTTCCGCGCGGAATTTTGGTGTCCATTTCTTTTCGGATAAATTATAGTAGTGTCTATTGCAGTGTTGTATCGAAGACCTCTTGAAGAATTGCCGACTACTGAGGAGTTGCAGCTATCGCAAAAAATGTTGATCAAATTATGGCTGACTAGCGAAGATTGGATTTGGAATATAGGACGGGAAGGAGCGATCTGAGATGTTTGTCAAATCGCGTTACAAACAAGATTGATCCCCATTCAGATTCTCTCTAAGGTGTTGCGTCACGATCATGGCGAACGTCATGCTGAATTAAAAAGCTGTCGAACATCTGCAATTAAATATCGTTCAATAAAAATCAAATATAATTTAATAAAAGGAAGAACAAGGATTGGTATCAATGAAATAAACAGGGAAAATATAATTCCGGAAGTGAAATGGGTTGGATCGATTGTCAATCTGCAGCTTCAGCATAGTAACCTAAATTCATCTGATGTACGATTTCAAGGATTTTGCACCGCAACAATGTATGAATAATACAGATTCCGATGTTCGGCCTGGAGATTTATATGAAATTGAAGTTGCATAAATTCAAAAACTCGTGCTAAAACGTAAGTTATCAGTACAGTTAAAAAATAGATTAGATTGCGCACGTGGTGGTAAAAATTTTTCATCTAAATCAGAGTTGCCGCGAGCTTCTGAAGTAAACACCAATCTACATTAAAGCAATTTAACCAGACGTCGAACAACATCAACAAAACTACCACCAGTCACACGCACTAACCTAGACCGGTGCGTACTGGCGATAGTTTGCTGTTTATAAGTATCGAGTAGAGCAAGTAATATCGTACAGATTTGACTCACTTGCATATATATATATATATATATATATATATATATATATATATATATATGTGTTGTTTTCCTAATTATAAGAATACTGTGTTAATTAAAACGGCATGGATATCATATATATATATATATATATATATATATATATATATATATATATAAACTATTATATAAAGAGAAAAGCGCGCATATTAAAAAATGAAGGTAAATTTATTTTTAAATGTTATAATTAAGACCTTGAGAATGTTATTTCGTTTAAGCCTTATTATACAAAAATATTAAATTACATGCTGATTATACACAGTTCTCCAAATGAATGAATAAAAGTTTGATGATGTTGTATTATTAAACAATCATTGATTGAGCGGGTGGTGGTAATAAATTCTTTAAATCAAGATTGCAAGCTTGAAGAAAACACCAATCCCGTTGTGTTTAACCAGACGTCGAAACACCTAGAAAAACCACCATCAGCTAGTGATGATGGTAGTTTTGTTATGCTTTTCCACGGCTGGTTAAATACATCAGGATTGGTGCTTAATTCAAGCTCAAAAACTTGTTTCAAAGAGGTTGTATTATGTATGTCACACGTGTGAAAGGCTTTTGAATTTTATTGGCGAGCTATTAAATGTGTCTGTCTATGTCACTTGTCTTCTAATTTTTTTCGTGTTGGTCAGTTGCCCACATGGGATAGGAATACCGTATTTTCCAAGAAAATTTTACACATGTGTTTCCCGTGCATATTTTTCTGCCTTTTTTGTTTATTTGGGTTCTGAATTGTCCGGATATGCGTGTTTTGTGGTGATTGCACAGCTTCTGACCCTTTCCTAGCCCGTAAAATTGTTTTTCTTCGCGGCGCATTTTTATCTTACCTGTTTTCTTGTTTATCTGAATTTGCTGTTTCAACCCTCGTAGACAATGCTAAACTAACTGACCTTTGTACAGAGCTTTTGTTCACTGCATAAGCATGTTTCTTTTATTTAATCACGGTCAGTCAACCACTATATTGTGCCGTTGAAACGTTTGGACATTCAACAGGGGATTTTGCTATTTAATACACAGTGCTTCATATATGGCTACGAAGTTTTCTTATCTAGTTTTGTACAGAATTGAGAAGTTAGTTATGTTCTCTTGGTGTTCTTTTTGGATTATATGGTCCGTAACTGCTGATTTGACGGATGGTGCTACTCCTCTCTGTATTAACTTCGTGATTCTTACAATTTATGTTCTAATGCAGACGTTTCAAATTGCAAAGAATAGAAGAACGTTATACTTTGTGCATTGAATGCGATGTCTTCCGTGACACTTTGAACGTTTGTTCTCGTGACTCGGTTTATACTTTTAATCATTATGAAGGCTGCAAGATATTGTAAGGACAGGTTCAGGTTGGCCAATCTGTTACTGTACATGAATTTAACGAAATAAATGTTCATTTGCAAGATTTTTTTCAAATGTTCTAACTTTTCTTCGAACTTGTGCTCGGAGCGTGTCTTCGCGATTCAGTAGGCTAAGTTATTTACTTGGTCAATTTTGTAAGATTTTAGGACACTGTTGTTGTAATGAATTTATTGGCCCGTGGATGTTGATTTCCGATCTATCGTCTTTGTCCGGCTGACATCGGAACATTTGAATTTATAGAAAATTTAGCATGTAGTCTTTCTCATTCTCCAGTGTACATCTTTTACCTGGATCGTCTTTGTTGGTCTATTTTGAAAGTTTTCTAGGATTTACAGCTTTTTGAATGAAGAGCAGTAGATTGCTTACATATCTTCTATATATTATACATAGTCCAGTTATATTATGTAGGTCAGTATTTCTTCTAGATGATACATGTATACATCCACTAGAAGTTGTATTAAACAACTTCCCATGGCAACACCATTAAACTAACGGTAGCATTCAACGTTAAATAGAAATTGAACGTTTTCTTTGCAATGCAAGATAAGTTATATTACGTCCTTCCCACAAACCGGAAAATCCAGATATTCACCTTGGATTAGGTCTCAGAGAATTATGGTTATTTTTGATAATGTAATGTTTGTAAACAGCGAGATTACCTCCAGTAGGATTGTAGTTTGATTGGCGACATTTTGTTTTTCAATTTCTCTGTTAATTCGGAGGAATCTGTAAGAGTATTTGTTAATGATGCTTCGAATTGACTGCAAAAGTTTACATTAGAACTTTGTAAGTAGATGCTGTGAGTTATTCACCATTGACATTATTGGACGCATTGGTGGAAAACCGAGACTTGTGTGAGTCTTGTGTACTTTTGACGTACTATATAGCCATGTGTGATCTTTGCAAATCGGGTTCTTTACTGGGTGCCTCATGCCTGGGAGCGTACTGATTACCTTCATCGCAAAACTACACCAAATAGGAATTGCACATAAGTAACCCAGTAGTGCTTCCACTTGCGCTGAACACCACATATTTTCACTAGAATCCGGAATCATCATGTGATATATCAATCTAGAACTTTGACTCGCATCATCTATAAATATCCTCTCATGCAAACTGAGATTTATCTAAGCATGTCAATGAATAATCGGATTCCCAATCTTTGCTTTGAGTTTAGGTGCAAGTGGAGTCAATATAGTTTCCATCAGTTTTGCAGAAGAAGGTTTGAGAGGTTCAATATCTTGGATTCCTTTTACAGAAAATTTTGGATTTTCAGTCGATTCTATTTCAATGAGATCGTCTAAGCATGCCTCCGTAATGGGCCTGAAAGAATAGAGCCAAATCACAGGAGAAACAAGAAACACCAGAGGTTTTCCACGGTAGACGTCATAGGTAGATGATAAAATAATTGCGCAAGAACGGGTAGGTCAACATAGCCATCTTTTCAATACCGGTATAATTGCGCTATAATTAAATTTTCAGCGCGTACTGTTGGCTCTTATGGTTCCTGGAAGAGCGAATAAAACGAGCCTAAATCAAATAGGGATGTATAATCAAACGAGCGCCAGCATCAGGATTACAAAATCAGGAGGGTGGGCTACCATCCATGAGAATCAAGAGAAGTGTAGATCGTATCAGCGAAACAATTGCGCAAACAGGTAACACAATTAATTACTCAATTTTTCACAAAGCAAGGTCAGAAATTTTTTAAAACGTTTATTGAGCATTGTATAACAAATGGCATAAATTGGTGATGAATAATAACTTTCATCTGCACAGTATAGCTATTGCTTGGCCGCGAATAAAAAAGCAGCATGTATATTCAGCAAACATAAAAAATAAATCTATATCAAGATCGCCAAATTTAGCATCAGTAACAAGAGAGGGAACAACAAAGTCTGATGGACGAGGGAACAGGCAGGAAGCAAATGTGCCTCAAAGAATGCAAATAATATGGTCTTAGGAATAAACAAATGTTGTACAATCACCACAAAACACGCACACCTGGATAACACAGAAAGAAAATGAACAGAAAAGCAGAAAGATATGCACGAGAAACAAATGAGCACACATTTCTTAAACAAATTGTATACATAATTCACATAGGTAAATAACTAAAACTTAACGAATGACTAGATCAGTTGTAACCAGAAGGATAAACCAAAGGCAGCATGAACGGAAAGTATAATCTCATGCACATTCGTTTCGTGCTTACTGGCGACTCATCAGTAGGAGCCGGTATTACGCCCTTTAACCACTATATATTTAGTAGAAGAATGTGGAATAATAGGATGGTACCACATTCTTCTACCAAATATATAGTGGTTAAAGGGCGTAATACCGGCTCCTACTGATGAGTCGCCAGTAAGCACGAAACGGATGTACATGAGATTATACTTTCCGTTCATGCTGCCTTTGGTTTATCCTTCTGGTCACAACTGAACTAATTTGTTACTAGGTTCTAAAAACCTAATACATACTTGCATATATATTAGCTCTTCGCAACAAATAGTATTTAACTGTGAATGACTAGATGTTATACTATTAGAAAACAAGCGAAATAACCAGAAGCATTTAATAGCTCATCATAACAAATCTTAAACCATCGAAACAAGTGACATTTATAATACAACCTCGACAAACTTCGTTCATTTGGAAAACCATGTGTATTCCATATGCAAATTAAGTTTATGTTTAATTAAATTTAAACGAGATTAAATTGTCAAGATCTCAACAAGAATATTCACAAATAAATTTGCTTTTATCTATTCAATATGTGCGTTTCCTTCCTTTGATTAATTAATAATTTATTACTGAGGAAAAAATGGACATTATTTCATATATATATATATATATATATGTATATATATATATATATATATGTATATATATATATATATATGTATATATATACATAGTTAATGATATCAATTGTGACCATACGTCTTGAAAAGATTATTGTTGGGGAGAATTAAAAATACATATATTATTTGGTTTGACTGATGCTGTGTTTACTGACTGTATAATAAAACATATTTTCACTTGACCGTTAGCAACCTGAGTAAATATATTTTTCCAGAAACAAAATTTACAGATTTTGCGTCATAATCTGGTAGCTAATGTAAAAATTACTGACGAGCTAATAATGTTTTGCTATCAATTCTATGCTTGAAGTTTGTGCCAAAACTACCAGTCCACGTTTATTAGTTGTCCTATGAACACTTCCGGATTTTCTAGTCATTTCGTACATTTGTTTACAGATTGTGTCAAATCGTTATTGCCCTCGTCGTGATTTTAGTTTTTCTAGGTTTTCTCTCAGGAAATAAACTTTATTGTAAAACTAATTATTTATAGCAATTATTTAAAGCAAGTTTGCTAGCTTGAAATAATCATCAATCCTATTGTATCTAATCAGACGCACAACATAGTAAGGCTACCGTCAGTAACACATACTGACATGCTAAATATATGATCATCAACAGCGCATGATGCCCATCCCAGGTAATAGTGGATCCGCAACGAATACACCAGTTATGAAATATACAATTAAACAATCACCGATTTCGTGTGTGATGTTAACAATCCCACATAAATTAAGTTCCGATCTTTAAAACACGAATCCAGTTGTTTTGATAGTCACATAACATAGCAAAATTACCGTCAGTCACACGTACTGAAAGTACTCTTATTGTTTTACTCCAATTCCACAAGAGAGCTTGTTATATTGGCATCCTTTTAGCCATCCGAACGAATCGATACGTTCTTTAGAGCGAGGATCAATGGATCTTTGCAAAACTGATAGTGCAAGCAACAATCCTTTAATTCAAGTAGATCGTTTTCGTTATCGATTTCGACCAAAAATAACAATTTACCACACGGGTCTGTCCTGTAGATGTACCATATGCCATAAGGAAGTAATAAAGATTTAAATTATAACAGGGAATTTATTGAAATCTATATATCGGATTAAGGCGTTTGCGGTAGGACAGCTATGCAAAGCTGACTGCCTGACTAAATCAGCGCATAGTAGTGCAGATACACAGAGAACTGACTACCTGTATTATCATATATAGTGTTTACGTTTATGTTCTTAACAACTTACCTATACGTATGTCTTTTTATGAGCTGTTATTTTATTGATTTAGATCACCAAGAGGGCCATTAGTATCAAAGACTATATTGTTAAATTTCGGTGAATAACTCAATTAATGTATATTTATTTACTTTATTTTAGACGGCAAAAATATTGGTATGATAAACTATTTAATCATGTTTCCCTGAATATATATATATATATATGCACTTCTATTTTAAATAATTCAGAAATTGCTTAGTTTATCCACGAAGCCAGAATGACGTAAAGAATGTTGCGTCGAAACTATTTAGTTTTTTATGTTGAATTTTAGCTTTTATGTGAGTAAACATTTATTTAGAATTATTATCCACAATAATTACACGATGAGGCAATGTAAGTCAACAAGGATTTGTGTTATTGTCTTAAAATATTATAATTAAAGCTTTTAATTGTTTTTCCTGAATTCTTTATGGGGGAAGCGGTCTTCTAGCTGGATTAAACGAACTATACCATCTGTAAAAGGTAAAGGGGCTAAAGTATAGAAGTCAGACTATATGGACCAGTTGATAATAAGATGGTGGAGCAACTTGTTTCCGTTTAACAGACGTCGACCATAACAAGGAGTGCATTTGAAGAAATATTTAATATTAAATAGCTCCTTTTGGAAAGAGAAAAAATATGCTCAAGCATTCAATTCTTGCCAGCTGCAGTCATGTCTACTGCTGAGACGTCTTCCCTAGTGGATGAATGCCTGGTCAGTTAGACGGACTGCATTTTATGCATACGCAATAATAATTAATAAAGACTATAAGAAATAGAAATGAAACTAAATATCAGACTAGTGGTCGCTAACTCAATTAAATATAATTTGCATTTAATATTCACACCAGGGAATTAATCTGTCACATATTTGAAAACAAAATACCCTTCAAACATTGATGATTAATGTGACAAAATTCTGAACCAATACATAATGTTAGTTTTCAAACAGTGGATAGTTAAACACACCAAAATGCATATTGCAAGCATAATAATTGGAAATTTGGAACAAGAATGAATAAAAACATCGAAAACAGGTAAATTTAATTTTCACTCATCTACCATCGCAGCTTCTTCTTTTAGCCGCTTCCTTGTAATGAAACCCCTAAAATGCCGTTGAATAATAAGAACAGGACTGAGATGTGCCATTTTCCGGTTTATTTTTGCTTCAATTAATTGCAAACTTCGTACATCCCAATGAACACTTCTACTGATGAGCACATGTTTTCCTCCTTTTTGGATAGAGTTTAGCTGAGAAAATAAACGAAACATGCCACAAATACAAAATCTACATAAGAAATTTATAAATTTAACGAAGTAATAATACATAAATATGTTTTGCGTCAAATATTTTACCACAAATAAGCCAAGTTAATTTAATTATCATTTCGCATATGTTTTAAATGCGAATAAATTAGGCGATAATTAACTGTACAGGTAGGGAAAACAATTTTATGTATCAAGTTTGCAGAAATGAGACAAACACCAATCTAATTTTATTTCATAATTAAAAGAACTTTTTTTGTACGGGCCGTGATACCAACTATTTAAATTAAGGATGCGATATATACATACGTTTGTCAGTATAGATCAAGCATTTTATAATGTAAAGGGCAGTTTGTCCAGTAGAACGGTGTCGTCCTTATTAGAGACACTTCACGTATTTTCCAGAATTAGCCGCGAACAGTTCACGAACCCGAGCATGTCTGCTTCGTAGTCTGTTGCTCCAACCACCGAGTCACCCTTCCGAATTCACAAAGCATAGCAAAATAACCGTGAGTCGCACATACATTTGTACTAGGACCTTCTTTTATCATCAAGACAGCACGACGGCAAGGTGACACAAGAGGATAAAACCGAAATATATTTAGTCTATTGAAAATCATAAATGCGCATTTAGCTATAGCAATCTCGTATAAGCTGTTTCATACTGAACAGCCGACTCCAAAATTTCAATTTAATCACTAACTAATTCTTCGCTGAGTTCTCCGGCAACTGTAGAAGTAAATTAAAGAAAGAAATACTTTGTTAACTGAAGTATAGCTTGCTTTATGCAACAAAAATAAAAGAAAGCTATTTTCTTTACGCAGTATCTCAAGACAAATTAAATATCTGCTACCATATATACGCCATAAATAAAGATCTTCAATTCCACAAATTCAAGAAAATTTATGTAAATTTCTTCGCCTCAAATAACTGCAGCATTTCAGACGATTATTTGAGCTTTATTTTTAATTGTTATCTCACAATCAAAATATAAACCGTGGAGATTAGCGATAATGTAACTGAGAGGATTTAACTACGTATGCCTTCCTGCCATGATTGATTAAGCTATCAAAGACATTATATCAAAACACCAATTTGATGAAACTGGAAACACATTATGCAAGGAAGTTCTACTGAGTTAGAATTATTTCACATGTCTTGTTGAATTTATACGCGTGTCACTTATTTACAACTTTACAGCTGGATTGGCAATAGTCCATGATCTCCAATTCCTACTTAATGAGTCTCCGTTCTATCTCTATTAATTTGGCGTTCAATGAAATTTTAACAGTATTCTTTATAATGTAATACACCCTTAAATTGAACAAAAGATAGTTCACACGTTTTGGATGGTCAACAAAGTTTCTTGAAAAGGCTTTCTTCCTATGCTAATTTAGCACGTATTCTTAATTACTGCGTATTCTTCCATTTATAAACGGCACAATTGCACTCTCCTCTTTCTAGATATTTCAAGGGTCCGCGAATTTCTCCATAGCTTGACGATCGAATCTTCCTTATAAAATAACAGCATTCGAAGCAGTTGTAATTTGATTTGAGAAATAAACCATCTATAGAAGTACACAGTTAAAATAAGAGCATTTTCTTTTCGCCCAAATGTAACTCGACAGTAACATGTTACTTCTTATAGGCAATGCTTTGGAAAGAAAGGGTGTTCAATTTTAATACCTATTTATATATTTGGCGAAAGCTGCACAAAGTTAATTTTCGTAATTTCATAGAAATTGTGCGGCCAAAATTTTTAATCAAATACAACGTATGTGAGACCACTAGAGGTTAGAGCCGCATATCTAATTTTGCTTTCAGTATATAGGCCTTGTGGTTTGATTCTAGTCAGTTTTCCCTCGTACTCTGATGATGATCATGGAAGGTCGATACGTGTCAGCGTGTGCGGCTAGCGGTAGTGTTGCTATGTTGTTCGACGACAGGAATTGATGTTTGCTTGAAGCTCGCAAAGTTGATTTAAAAAAACCAAGGGTGATAAATTGGATTAAGCACATAAATTAAACAACAATAAACAGGAAGCGGAAAACATACATGCTTCAAAACGCAAAAACGCGCGTACACACACACACACACACATATATATATATATATATATAATATATATATATATATATATATATAAGCAAAAACTATTCATCCGTTTATATTTAAATCATGTACGAACTTAAGGAGAGACATGGGCGATTTCATTTTATTTAGAGAAGGAACAAAAAAGAATCAAAGAATTGCAACACAACAACAAAATTAGATTAATGAATCCAGACAAAGGCTCAGTTATTGTTCTTATAAATGCTAAAATTCATATTTATTAACTGAGCAATATTCTTGACAATGAATATAAATCCCAACTATACCAAGTAAATCAAAACAGACAAAAATTTTCGATGATCTAATATCCCGTGCGATTGAAACCGGAAGTGAAGAAATTTACCGAAGAAGATAAGATACGAATTCTAATAAAATCGATAACGTCATACGTCGTCTGAAACTAGCAAAACTAGTTGGCACACGTTCGGACAAAATGTACGGCATTCCGAAGATACACATAGTTAATGAAAGGAGCAGCACGCCGTTATTAAGATCAATAGTATCTATGATCAACAGTCCAAAGCCCAACCTGGCAGGAGAACTAAGAGCAATCACCCAACTAGTCCAACTTAATCTATCAAACGAACGTGTACTCGACAATCTTGAATTTGTTAATAAAATGAAATCATACAATGTAAAGAGCAAACAAATGATTTTGTTCGCGTCAGGTATCTATTTCCAAGCATCCCTGTTGCCATAACCAAATATTTCGTCTAAACTTTCCTAGATAGAAACCACTCATCATTCCCCATACTTATATATTCACTACAGTATGTGCACTAAAGATGTTGGAAAAAATTTCAAAGATTACATATTTATACAAGTCGATGGAGCGAAAGGATGTTAAACTTTCAAAAGCATTTAAAACATATATGAATAAGTGTATGCCATATAGATATGCTATTCAGTACAATTAATCTTACATTGACCGTTGGTTTCTAATTGAGACTGAAATTGATAGGATATTATTTAAATATATTCGATACAAAAAGGATTCAGGTATTTAAAGTAATCTTTAATTAGGGAAGTTTTATAGCAATAAAACGCTTTCTAATTCATACAATAAATCACAGTGTTAAAATTTAATAGTATAGGAGATCGAAATAAGCATGTAGGTCCGATTTCTTCTTCTAAGTAGCAACATAAAACAAACAAAAATAAAAATTTCATGTAAAAATTTAGAGAAAATTGTCTAAAAATCATTTTACTAAGAACCAATTTTCATTTAAAGTATTTTATTATCTGGTAAAACGCAACGGCCAGTGTGAACATGCTATGAGGATTCCTCGAATGTTGAGCTGAAGAACGGTTTTCCTTTCATTTTTCCAACTTAATTTTAAGATTTTGTGTGCATACTCACCTCTTTTTAAATTTTAGTTTAATCTGCGTTTCTATTTATGGAATTACTTTAATGGTCTAGAATTTAAATCGGCTACAATTTTTATTCTGATAAGTAGATTTGCTCTATATATGGATTTATATCATTTTTTTCATCAAACCTTAAATCTCCTCATAAATATTTATATTTTGACACCATCACAATGAGTCTGAAGTCGTAATCGTTATCTGCTATTTTAATCCTTACAAAACAGCTGGCAACGCTGTAAATTAGTCACTCAGAACTCTAACAGCATGTGACTAAAACCTTGGCTTCCTAGCGGCCTTATCCGAAAAGTTTTCTATATCAAATTCGTGGCTAAACCGGCCGCTCCAATCCGATAATTTTTACAACAGCGTTGCGAGAGACGTTGCTCTGCGTAACCATAGTAAACACAACCTCATTGTCTGGGCTCCTCAATCTCGGTTTACTAAAAATGAGCGTTTCCCGTATATGATGGAGCTGTTTGGAGAAAACTTTGACCAATTAATAGATGTCAGTGTTAGTAAGCATCGTGCTGTCGTACTAAGCGCAGATGAGCTCGAAACGTTCAAATCTCGATCTTCTCTGTTTTCGTCTGGTAAAGTCAAATTGAAGCTGAAAATACATTGCTACTAAGGGTAACCGAAAAAGTATTGATCGTACAGCCTGCGGTTTCTACTCCCTTTGCAAGCAGGATTATCTTCTTCGGTTGGGACTACTATAAGAGAAGACGATCAATAATTGAAAGTATTCTTTGGGACACTCCATCGTCCGCTCCTGTTTTGCTAAGCAGTTCCACTAACATTTATTATTATTGACAAACTGTCTAGCGGTTCGAGCACTGCACAATCTTCTTTATCCTGTTTTCAAAATCTTCAACGCCCCTAACCACCTCATAAAATCTCGCTAAAGAATATTCAGATTTTTGATGAGCAGTTGTTCTTCATCAAAAAGACAACAATAACCATCGGCAGCCCACACTCGCGCCACGACCGTCTTTATAAGTCTTTTTTGCTTTATCTCTAAGGCCTAATTATCTTTCAATGGAATTCTTCCAAGCAATTCGCCTTAACTACATGTCCTTCACACAAAAGATCGATAAACTGCTGGCCTTGTTTTCCTTGAATGAGACTTGTATTTAAATATAATTTGAATGTTGAAGCTTTTTGCTCAGTGCTGTCCTTCTTAATGTGGATTTGATCGCATTTTTCTTGGGTGGGACAATAGATAGCACTCTTAGGTCGGTAAAATCTTGAATTTTTATCGTTTTCAGTTGCTCTGCTTATTGGCTTCGATTGATGGGTTCTCACTTGTCCCTTCATTTTTGAGCCTTTTATCAGCTGATTGACTGAAAATGACGTTGGATGGAAAATCTTGATCCAACGTCATTTTCAGTCAATCAGCTGATGGAAGGCTCAAAAATGAAGGGACAAGTGAGAACTCATCAATCGAAGCCAATAAGCAGAGCAACTGAAAACGATAAAAATTCAAGATTTTACCGACCTAAGAGTGCTATCTATTGTCCCGCACAAGAGATATGTATTTGCCTAAAAACAGGAAATTGGCTGTCCACTTCCGAGCACAATAACGATCTTTTCCTCATTAATGGATATTCCTTTGTTGAAACGACAGAGCCTTTGGTCTTGATAGGTGGCTGGCTACATACGCCTGATCCTGTGTTACGCCCAAGCGTCCGACTATCCCAAAGTCTTTGAAACTAAAATTACTTGCCTTTCAGCTAATGATACCCGATCAAAGTTAATCTGACTTTGTTATCTACTAGCCACCTGGTCTTCAATCATGGATGACGCACTCGAGGCTCAACATTTGTTTAGTCTTTTAACGCAACCATCTTGGCATTACACTGTGATGGCGATTTCAATCTGCTTAATGCTAACTGGCTCAATTTAGCAAAAGAAAACTATCCACTATTATGACTCTATTACAATTTGCTGAATCGATTTGTTGATTTTCCTACACGTGATAAAAATCAATTCGTCTATGTCCTCTCCAGTGCCGAGAGATTTCCTCTAATTTAGATCATTACCTTCCTGTTTTCCCTCTCATCTTCTGACTCAAAGGAGCCCTTACAAAAATTCAGACGTTTCATGGAAACTGTTTAGCCGACTCTGTGATTACACAATCTGGATTGAAATGATCACCCCTGGAAACATAACTTCTCGCCGTTCTCAGGTCCATGATGCCCTCGAGTCCCGCATAGACATTTTTATATCTATCTAGCACAAGTACATCAAAGAAGCTAGACACAATATTTCTGGCCCGGAACTCACGCTCCCTCATTATGGCATATTTGCCATCTTATTCGCCAAACGATTAACAAGCAGGCGCTTTGCGTTGAAAGACGCATCAGAATGACTACCAATTCTCAATGTCAATTCAAAATAATCAAAAACCAACTGTTCTACAAACATAAAATTCATTGGATATGATGACAAGAGTTAAGCAAGCGACAATGAGCTCTCTTTCAAATTGATACTCCGCATCTATTAAATCATTAGAGGAGTTCAGCGCCGGCGAAACAAGGAGCCTGTACTGCTTTCAATTCTCACCAACCATATCGTTTCAAGTAATCATATATATATATATATATATATATATATATATATATATATATATATATATATATATTTATAATGTACATTCTTTTAATTTTAACAGTATAATTATAATTAGGAATACTTATTAGGAATATTTATGTGTTCTGTATTCCTAATTATAATTATATATATATATATATATATATATATATAGACACCAGTTGAACCAGTATTCTGTCCTTGTTGGGATAATTGCTTTCCTAAATTGGAACCATTACATTCTGTTTGGCAAAATTATTAACAGGTGTCCTTTAATTATCAATTCCATCGGAGTACTTTAAGCCAACGATCTCGGCTATCCCGAAAAGCGGAATTTATTCATCTCTTCATTTAGGAAAGGCTGTCTTATCTTTATTGTACCGGTGTCTACTGAAGTTCATGAAAGGATTTCTTACAACAAAATATAGTTTCTCTCGTCTTTACCATTAGAATGGGCTTTTGAATAGGTGCTCTTCTTCCAGCAGTTCATCTAGCGCCCTTAACCACTTTTAAAAATATGACTGAACTCTATCCCTTCTGGAAAAACCTTCCATTCAGTTTCTTTATTAGTGATTGAATCCGCTCTTTAAGTAATGACATCTAAGTTAATTACTTTTAGATTATTGGTTTCTATCTGCGAAAGTCATCCACGAATGTAAGATCCCGCAACGGTATTTCGATATCAGCTCCTGTCCGTTCTGGAATTTATTACCTTTTCCTTGTGGTACGACACAAGGTGTTTGTATCCACTGTCTACCTGGTTATTCCAGTGGATACAAACCCGTTGTGTTGCAAGACAAGAAAAATGTAATTAATCTATTCACTTTCGTGCGACATGTTTCTTTTAGAGCGTTCTGAATTTTCACAAAGCTCAGTACATGGACCTTTGCCTTTAATCAAGCACTTGCATAGATCCAAGTTGCAGACAACCAATTCAAGTTGTTTAAATATGTTGACAACATAGCGGTTATATTAAGTAGTCCAGCCACATCCAGCACACTCGCGTCCCCAATTGCCGAAATGCTATTTTTCTGCAAGCTTACCTTAGAGAGGGTGGTCTTAAACATGGTTTCGACCCCATTCTTCCTTCGTCGCCCACAAATCTTTAACTTGACATCGAGATGATTCACTCGGTCGAGCATGCAAGAACTTAATTTACTAAGTCACTAGACATCTATCTACATCTTAACCAATTAACGTAAACAATCTTCAAAAAGCCCGTTCAATTTGCTTCAAAACACAAAACCATATCCTAAGTTTTAACTTATTCTAAGTTCACGTTCTGCTCCTCCCATTTTATGCTAGTCAATTTTATTATCCTCTTACATTGGCTTCCTCGTTTACCTTAGACAGATCGCTACTCGATTTCTTATGTGTGACTTCTCTCATGGTCAGCCCTAACAAGAGCGCCTTCTCCTTGCCAATTTCTCAACCGTATGGTTTAGTTGCCACATAAGTGGTATCTCCTACGTTCATAAAGTTTCAAATGACCTTTTGTTGTCAAATTTCTCCCATTCTTTTCATGTATAAATCACACGCAAATTTAAGTTGTAACTTCAATCCAAAAGCACACCCAGCATTTACTAAAATCTCACTTATTTAAAGGTCACGAGAGTCTTAAACACACTACCAACGGAGATAATACTGCAATCACACGAGTTCAAGAATGTGATTGACCTGCATTTCTTAAATAAATGCCTAAGTGATAGCAAAAACTGAAAGCGATATTCACTTTTGGCTAAAATGGATATTTTCAACCACTGCAGTGGCATTTCGAGAAGTAAAATACCAAATCGTTTTGATTCCAAAATAGGTGCTACGGCAGCAACAACAATGAGCAACAACAACGGTCCTCACAGCGCCTCCTGCACACAAAGTTGTAGTGTACGTTACTCCAGAGTATCTTCATTGAAATGCAAAGTTGATCATTTAGATGTTTGTAATCTTGGGCATCTACATATTCGTTTTTTATGCTAAAAAACCAATGACGCCTAACTCACCTCAAATTTTCACTGAACTACTGCGCGCCTGTTCCTCTTATCCATGACCTTTTATATCTCAGCCAATCAGCAGCAAGCTATGTATCAACAAATAACATTTTAAACACCAGTCCCGTTGTATTTAACCAGTCGTCGAACAACATAGAAAAACTACCGTTAATCACACGTAATGACGCGTTTCGACCTTTCATGCACATCATCAGCGAACGACGGCAAGCTGTCTACCAAAGATCAACCTGCAATGCATATGTAAAGAAAGAAAAATTATATATGCATCTATCACCTCCAGCAGCCTCGCATACATTGTAATTGGCTGGAAATGTCGGCTGCACAATTTCTATGCAGTCACGATCATTAACATTTTGTACCTTTCGCGACGTGGTTATAAGCTATGCAATTAAACAATCAATGAGTGCGCGGGTGGTGGCAACAATTTTATAAATCAAGTTTGCGAGCTTGAAGCAAACACCAATCCCATTCTATCTAACCCTTTGCACACCATAGCAAATAATTTTTGTCCTCTCTTGCACAACTAATGTTTGCTTCAATTGCACTCTAGCAGATTTTATACTAGTCAACCAAAAATTTATTTAACTACATGAGGCACTGATATAAAGTTTTCTATAGCACTTCTCTCAGACTTTTTATACAAGTTCAATTGTGAACTTTTTACGAATTGAAATTGCAAGTCGCAGTCACACACACTCATACGTAACGCTTATTCTGATTTTTATCTTGATATTTTAATTTATCAGGCTCGATGGTATTTGTTGCCAAATAAAAATTTATTATTATTAATAAAAATAAAAAGAGTGCATTATTCCCAAAAACTAGTGACAACTACATCAAGAGTAAGAATCATTATATTTAAAGATTTGCTATTGGATATAAAGTATTCTGCCCTGTGGATTTGTTAATACGATAGCGATATGTTTCGGTGAAAAAAATTGACAAGAATATATCAGCCTTTTTGACAAATAAGTCTAGATAAGTGTGAAATACCCTGTTGCACTCATTATTTATTTTTTTTAAATGTTAACATTTGTTAAAAATTTAAAACTAGCCTGGAATGTACTTATGCTTTCTCCAAACGTATGTAAATTTGCAAGAAATTAAACGTGAACACAATTTGCCTGATACTTATTTTATATGTGGTAAATTCCCAAATATTACTTTTATTTAAAGCGCGTGGTTTAAAAAGGGTATCCTATAATTTCTATTTTAAATATTGATAAAAGCATTGAACAGTTCAAATTATCTCCAAAATAATTCTGTTGAAAACAATATAAAGTTAAAAATGAAAATGGTGAAAGAAGGGTCTAACTTAAATGTGTCTGAAATGCGCATGAAAGATATGTGCTTACAAACCAGAACATTAGATTTTGCACTTAATGTAAATGTTGATAAATAAAAAATTGACGTCCAAGCGGGGATAGATTTTGTGGACTTCATTACGAAGAAGAATAACCTAAATGCGGCAACTAAATCATTTGAGAAAATATTAAATGTATTGCCTGGTGAATTGGCAGCCCAGTCTTTTAGGCACAGCGAACTGAAAATGATAAACTTAAATAATGGCACAGACTAGATTGATGTACTTCAGTTAAATACAGTCATAGAGGATTCCGTGGCGGCTGATATAGTATAGTCTTAAAGAGTTGGAGAGAAGTCAAACTGCCCCAGGCCAGCTGCTATCAAGCAAACAAAAAGATCATTAACCAATGCAATTGAGGAGATTAATAAAAACAAGGAATTGCATGCATTTAAACAGGTGTCCATTGTACGAGACAAAATATTCTCACAAAGTTAACACCAGCATAGATGTGCTGAATAGCAAACCATAACATTAAAAGAAGCACAATGGTAGATGACAGAAAAGTGGGATTGACGACTTTAACGGGAGTCGATGCTAAAAAATAAGCAATGCTCAACGCCTGTACTAGAGGACCTCTAAAACCGATGTCTGCGGTAACATAACATTATAATGTCATCAGTAATGTGGAAAAGAGAAGAATGGTTGTAAAAGGAAACAAAAGAACTTCGGGGGAAACAAAGTCGTCTAAATCACCAGGAAAGACCACTCAGGTTGACAATATATATATATATATATATATATATATATATATATATATATATATATATATAAAATTTTATGCGATCATTTAGAAGTACACAAGGCAAAAACTTCTTGTTGTGCAATTTCATAATGAACAACATAATTGAAGTCATAATTTGGAAAAATGGTTTCATAAAGACATTTAATATCCACGACAAAGGACACCGTCAGTCGACATCTGCTTCCGGCCCGCCATCATTTTAGATCTCACACTCAAACTCTTCTGTCCGGACCCAGCCTATTCCGCATTAACGCTCGGACACTTCATGGACTGAACTCCAATTGATCTTGTCTAGTCAAATGGAATTTCGTTTTACTTTCACCAGATTAAATTGTCATGAAGTTGATGATAACATTTCTCTTCCTCAACTCCTCCCCCCTGCTATTAAATACTTTGCTAGTCACCATTTCATTCACCTCCACATATCCTACCTTTGATTTGTTATTTTAATGCTCGGGCCTGTTGGCCTTTGATGCCAAATAAATGTATTATTATTATTAATACGAAATGTTCGACTACTCAATTTTCCGTAGACACAAGTCATTAAAAAATGCGGTTGGAAGCTATGATCAATTTTTAATCTGTGTTTCATGCATAACCGTAACATAACAAGAAATATAATATTGTGACTGACTTTGTCAGTGCAAAATAACACACTGATTTCAACGTTGGTCTACAGACCACCGTTCTCTTTCATACTTAACAATGTTCATCTTGCAATACCTTCCAATTTATTTTGGATTACGAAGATTTTAATATGAGTTCAGGTGATTTTGATAGACTTATTAATTGCAAAATGACATATATATAAATATATTCTATAACCACGCCATATCGAATTAATAGTAGTACCACCAACAGGTTCGTAAGATTTAGACCATGCTCATTTAGAGAAGTAAGTGGCTTATCCGTACAGATATGAGTTCGTTCTTTACTTCAAATAACTGGAGTACAAAAATTGTTCATAGATGGAAAAATCCTACAGTTAATATCAAAAAAACACGTATGATAATGCACCTGTCAAGTGTTCCCGAACTAACTGCAAGCTTTATGGAAAAATAGGCGGATTTTTTTAATAAGATTGTTATTTTAATATAGGAAGTGATGAATATGCTGCATTTGTGCCTACCTTGCTACTCTATCCATTTCAGAAGTGCACTTAAGCCGATACGCTATCAAAAGTGTTGCATAAAAGATTAGGTAACTGAAAAATTAAAATTGACTAAATCGTTAACTGCCGTCATATTAGCATTAGCAAATAATAGAGATGGTTTATGAAAGCAAATGAAGCACAATCTTCGCCACTGACAATCCATAAAAAGCCGGAAAGTTTTTTACTATGTTTAAAAATAGCCCATAGCTGGGCTAAAAACAACTGAATGATTACTACGAGTACAAATAAAAAGATAAACTGATTATACCGTTAGATAATACAGGTAGAGTATTTATGTTTGAATTTGAGTTGTTTGGTAATTTAATGTGTAATGGTCCGAAAGTAAGCCGTATGACTGCGTTACATTATCGTGTAAATAATCAGAATCATAAATTTGTTATCGATTGTAAGATTTTATATCGGGATATGAAGACAAAATTTTTGATCCAATTTAAAAGGGTTGATAAACATGTTGGAAGCTATAAAATTAAGAAATCGTTAATTTCGCGGGTGATGATAACAATTATTTAAATCCAATTTTAGAGCTGGATACTAACACAAATTCAACTTTACAAAACCAGTCGCATTCTATGATGTTCAAATGGTTAGATGCAATAAAATTGATGTTTATATCAAGCTCGAATATTTTCTTAAAAGATATGATAGAATCTCTCCAAATAAAAGTGTGAAATACATTAATCGTGTATATCCCAGAATATATTCTTTTATGCTGGTGCTTGTATCTGTGCCATCATTATGGCTTAGAAAGTAACGCTAATGTATACGAATATTTTACCAGAATCAGTGGACGGGTATGTCTGAGTCCGATAAAGAAGAAACATGGAACATAGATAAGGTCAGGATTATCTGGGATCAAATCTTTACATATAAGGAAGCTGGCAATAAAATATTTTATTTTTCTTAGATATATAAAATTTACGACAAACTGACAACCAGACACGTGTCTTCTGCGAAGATTTCTTTTAAACTGCTCTGTGGTAAATTAGCAAAACTATGTGATCCTCATAATCTATTTTATTTAGATTATTGCAGTACTTTAGCATGACTGAGCAAACTTTCACGTTAGCACGCGTCAATATATAACATCAAGAAACTTATGTTCTAAAAGTATGTATCAGGTTTTGCGAACCTAGTAACAAATTAGTTTAGTTGTGACCAGAAGGATAAACCAAAGGCAGCATGAACGGAAAGTATAATCTCATGCACAATTGTTTCGTGCTTACTGGCGACTCATCAGTAGGAGCTGGTATTACGCCCTTTTACCACTATATATTTCGTAGAAGAATGTAGAATAATAGGACGGTACGATCTCCTAACAGGTGTTCGGAAATTGTTGTAATTCTCAATTTGGGTGAACTTTAGCATAAATTTATATCCATCAGGTTGTTATCATGTACCGACTCGGAAACTATAGTGTTAGTATCCGGTACTCATCGATTTCAAAAAAGGTATCAGTTACTAACACAATAGCCATAGTGTTAGTATCCTTTACAGACTCGGTATATATATTATATAGTGTGAGTTAGCATTGAAGTTGTATTGTCGTTGACTTTAGATTATGTTAGCTTCACTATTACAGGTTTACACATTCGTCTAGGAGATTGTACCGTCCTATTATTCCACATTCTTCTACCAAATATATAGTGGTTAAAGGGCGTAATACCGGCTCCTACTGATGAGTCGCCAGTAAGCACGAAACGAATGTGCATGAGATTATACTTTCCGTTCATGCTGCCTTTGGTTTATCCTTCTGGTCACAACTGAACTAATTTGTTACTAGGTTCGCATAACCTAATACATACTTGCATATATATTAGCTCTTCGCAACAAACAGTATTTAACTGTTATATTTTAAATCTTCTATATATTGTTTCTACTAAAATAGTTAAACTTTTATCTAATGTGATGGTTGTGGAGATTATCAACTTCCCACATATCATTTCTATCATTTTGAACTGAGTTTGGAGTTTTATTTTCGTCTTAGATTTTTGAGATTTCTCGTCTTATCCCACAACTGTGAAACTTCTTGCTCCTGGAATTTATATCCATATTCTTTGGATTTATTATTTTATCCGCCTGACATTCAAATATCCTAGAAAGTTTACCAAATTACGCTACCATGAACCGGTAACAGCTGTCAGCTTTTACCGCTCCATTCGTAACCCAGAAGTTATTTTCCTAACTTGCTGATTCCCAGCAATAAATGACGAATGTCACGAGTTTGCTTAGAGCATTACCTGGAAACCTTTCCATTTCCATCTTGCAGCTACATCTGTCGCGCCTGGCCGATAACTTTCTTAATAGAGATGTGAGAGAGATGGTTTTGCGCATTCACAACAAGCACACTTTATTTATTTGGTTCCTCGGCTCTCGACTTTCGAAAGATTATTTGGCCTCTGATTTTATCGAGCATTTGGGAAATAACTTTTATCGTCTAAAAGATAACTCTGCTGGCAAGCGTCTTGCTTCTGTGCTTTCATCTCACAAAAGACTCTCTAAAGATGAAATTGAATCACTCAAATATTGTTACGTTTTTGATATCGACAAGAAACGTCAAATTAAAACATGTTAACACATTGTAACAGCGGACAATTGAGCAAGCATGAAGCTCTCAGCCACTGATTTCGATCCCATCCGAATTCAGAACCGCCTACCCTGAATAAAGCAATCCTAACAAACGCCGTTCATTAATTTAAGGTAACCTCGGTGACGCTCCATCCTTAGCCCTTATCATGCTGAGCCTCTCATCCTCTTTGAAGGGCTACCACTAATAGCTTGCTCACACGGTGAGTTCACAAAATACACCCAACCATTCCAAGCCATACCGCGAGGTCTCGGCAATCCTCGCCGCGTAACAACTTCCACCAGCCGCCCTCCTCTTCGAGTTTCCAGTGGTAGTCCGAAACCCATATGTCCAGCCAACATCATGATCATTGCAGTAATCCAGAAACAGTCTAAATGTAAGAACCCCGTGGTTCAGCGAGAAAATGAATTATCTCCTGTAATGTAAATCTAAATTGATGATAAACGCTCCATTGCAATAAAAAAGAGCACGAACACTATTATCAGCCCTCGGTCGCGCTCCGACCGCCGCTGTAAGACTTTAGCACGCTTTTTCTCCTCGAGCTTACCTTATTATCCTGGATCTCTTTTATGTACTTTCATGTTGAAACATGGCTGTATCCTACCACCCACTGTCATGATGTTTTCCACATCAACTTTTTTACTTTACTGCGGCTGACTTCTTTTGGAGGATAAGCCGGCTCCACTTGGAGTTTCTTGAGAATTTGGTACAAGTGGTGTCCCCTCACCACATCAATGGTTACTCCTCCTTTCGAAGCAACTGAGCTGTTGGCCGAGAGGGTGGCTTAACTGCTTATATCCGCTTCTCTCTCATTCCTAAACGCCTGACTACCTCAGTGAGACTAGAATTCTTGGCATTTGAGCTTGTGATTTAATATCAAAGCTTATCTGTCTCCGTTGCGTTTTCGCCTCCAAATCTCTCAATAATCGACTATCCTCGTGGAGCCCGACTTCTGTCCACTCTGTTTTCTCAACCGTCTGATCAATGCATCGTTGTGGGAAACCTTAAACTACCCCATGCTAATTAGCACAATTTAACGTCAGAAAAATATCTGTTGCTTCGGCTCTTCACTAACAACTTACTGAATCAGCCTGTGCACTTTCTTTCCCGAGACAACCAACTCGACTGCGTCCACTCCAATAAAAAGCTACCCACTTGTAAGCTCGTGAGATCTTTTCTAATCTAGACTACTGCCAGGTATCCTTATCCCTCTCTAATATTTTACTCCAAGAGAGAATATACAAACATACAGGCGATTCACTGATTGTGAAGAGTTTAACCGACACTGTGGTCATTTATTGAAAAATTAGTCATCCCAGACAGCCTTTCTTCGTGAATTTACCATGTTCATAATGTCCTAATTTCCCACTTAGTATCTGCTATCTCGTTCCAGTCCATAAGCACGACGAACACGTTAAGCAACTTGTTTAAGGCGCGCGACAACGTTGAGCGTAATGAAAGATGACTCACCTCGTCATTTTCCCGTGCTCTCGCACTCCGACCTATTGATGACCATATTAGACAATAAATCAACAGACAAGCACTCGGCATCGAAAGAAGTATTCGGACAGCTCCCAATTTCCGTAAAAACTTCGCTATCGTCAAACTCCATGCTGTCCCATAAGCCCAAAACGCAAACATGAACTTCTCTGGTTCGGACAACTCTAGCTTTGTTGACGGCTATCTGGGATATGTTGTAGATTCCTATTCCATTTCCACTCTATCTGCTGAGATGTTCGATAACGATGACAGTGAGAATATGCATTGGCGCAACGTTCTGTCAGCCATAGTTTTACAAGCAATCAATGAAATTAAATGTAAACACCAATTTGACTAATATGAAGTCTCCATTGGTATGATTGCAATGTAGGTTGGAACCAATTCATTCTGACTGCTGATGTTATCAAACGGTGTCTCGAAGGTATCTATCTTCCACAAAATTAAATATCGTTGGTCAATTTAAAGATTTCCTCCCAATATCTTTTGTCCCTTCTTTCACGAAAATCTTCAGCCGGATCATATATAACGCAATCTAACCTTTCATTAATTCTAGAGATAGTTTCTGCCTTCGTGATGATCAACATGGCTTCTTGAATAGGCGCTCTTCCTCCACCAACTTTGTCAACATCCATAACCATTGTTACTTTTCCACTTTTAAAGATCATGGATGCACTCTCCACTTTCTCAGTACCTCCTAGGCTTTCGATTCAGTATCGCTCTCGGTAATGGAATCAACCTTATTATGCGACAGTATATGCGGCGTCCTTTAACGCACCCGTTTCTTCCTTCGAAACCGGTACAAAAATATAAAAGTCGGAAGCGATCATTTGAGATAAACTCTTGTCCTATCGCGAGATACCCCAGAGTTCACTACTTGGTCCTATACTATTCAACCTATAACTCACACAAAATCAGGTTGCAGAAAACCACTTCAAATGTGCAGATGACATAGAAACATTATTCAGCCATCCAACCTCGTCCAGTCCTTCCTCATCTCTATTCGCTCAGAAACTGTCTTCGCTGGACTCGCACCTTTGAAGAATCGATCTTACAATAAATCACAATTAGACCGGTTTGATGAAACTTACCTCCGACTCCATCCAATCTCTCCCAACCGCAAATTGTACCCTCGAAACTGAAATGATTGACTCTGTCAAGCATCTATTTTTCAAAATCATCAGACTTCTTATATTTTGATCAAATTACCTCGGAACTTTCAAATGGGCCCGGTTAATCTTCTTTCGCAAATTTTTACTGGAAGCACAACTGGTTCCTCCTTCATCCGGAATACCCTTCTTTATAATTTCTTTATCCCTAAACTCTCCACATATTTCAGAATGTTAATTTTCTTCTCACCTAGTTTCCAAACTAGGCACCTAGCTTTAGATTCTAAACGTCACAAATGGTCATCAACAAAACTACTAATTCTGTTTACTTCTTACAATTGTCAAATGTTCTGCCATAATTTTTTCTACGAAATTTACTCATTTTATATCAATTAACTAACGGAAACTCGAAAATTACGACGAAGAAATCTGACGGTCGATATGTGAAACTTGTTCTTCCAAGCCTTCTAACAAGGTCTTAAATTCGTTCAAATAAAAGCAGAAAATCCTGTACATGGCTTTTGATATCCTGATTCTTCACAAGCCTTATTCTGGTCCATTCTATCCTAGTCAATTTAGATTTCTCTCTTCAAGGAAACTAGCGCGAAGTTGCTGAAAGCACTTTTCTTTCTCTACTTCTAAGTCTTATCGTTAAATATTTTGCTAGTCAATATTCTACCTAACTATAAATATCTCTACTTTTGAATTGGATCTTAACCTTTCCAACTGTTGGACGAGATGGCCTTTTTTGTAAAATAAAAATATATTATTATTTTAAAATGTAATTAATCTTTAATTTTTGAATATTAAAGTTTCTGATGATTTTGAAAACAATGATTTAGTATAAAAATGTAATAATTTTACGGAAAAGCTTTTTATTTTACCTGAAAAATGTTTCGATTTTGATTGTTGATTTTATTAATCAGTTTTGAGTTTGGAACTATTTAATTTGAAGCTTCGGTTTCACTTTTGTTTTGAGGGTGCAAGAAAAAGAGAGCTGATTTACCTACTTTATTGGTCCTACATTGGTTATGCATTATAACAGTAAATATCCTATGTTGATACAACGTGTATTGAACGATTTTTTGTTATGTGCTTAAGTTATTTCAATTTCGGACCTTTACTTTAAGGTTTTCACTTTCGTCTAAGTAAATTACGAGAATTTAATAAAATTAAATTAGTAAAGCTATACCTACTTAGATTTACTTTTGATTCAATGGATAAAAACTAAAAGAAATATGACCAAGTACATTAGGCAAGCTAGCCAAAGGAAAAGGGTTGAGAAGGATGTTGATTCAAGGTTTTATGATCAATATGGCCACTCTTATCTTGGAGATTATCCTAATAATCTAGCAAGTGCATACCTGGACTCTCCATAGTTAATGAGATAAGAGCCTCTATAAAAAATTATCATCGCGCCAGTCGTAAGTATAGAGAAATCTGTATTAGTCTTAGTAAATGTAGACTAGACAACCACACAGATAAGGTTGAGGATGCAAAAATGTATTTCAAAACAAAAATTACCGACACACTCGATATTTCGCCTTTTTCCTGGCAAACGTTGTCAGAAAAACTGTAGAGCAACAAATCCGAGTTCAGAAAAAACCATCAAATACAAGGAACACCCAAATACATTGAGCTTCTGGTTAATTAACTTCAAAGGATGTATTAGTACCACAGAACTGTGCAAACGCTTGCTTTATTGCGTCAGGAAATACTAGAAAGACACCTTTCATTTGAATTGATAGCATAGTACTTTTTGGAGAAGATAGTGCAACCAATATCTGCGATCGACTAATTTACTGCTGCTTTTATATAGCGTGTTAATGACAATTATTTGTTTTATTTGGCATATTGGTATGCCTTAATAGTCTTCGATACTTCGCATATTTCCCTCCATTTAAATATATTGGATAGCTCATATGTGTAAACGAACATTGGTTGCGCGGGCGGTGATAACATTTACTATAATCAAGGTTGCGAACTTGATATAAATACCTTACCAATTAAGTACTTACATGTCAGTATAAACAAATAATTGTATAGTACAGTAAAGGCAATTCATCCAGTAGACCGGTTTCATCCTTATTGTGAACTCATCATGTACTACCCAGAATTTGCCGCGGACAGGGCTCGAACCTGGGCACGTCTGCTTAGGAATCTGGTTCTCTAACCACTGAACCATCCTGCCGTTTACTATACACAATTTTCAGTCATAGACAGGAAGGACGAAACCGGTCTACAAGATCAATTGCTCTTTCTAAACTATACAATTCTTAGTTTATACTGACATATGTGAGTACTTAATTGGTCAGGTGTTTATATCAAGTTCGCAACCTTGATTACAGTAAATGCTTTCACCGCCCGCACCACCAATTTACTTTTAATTATATAAATGTTCATTTCAATACTGCATACCCATGTAGCGTGGTGCCTGTTCAATAATGTCAGATTTTGGACGATTAGTTGGAACTTTGGGTCTAAATGAATGTCATATGAGCTCCACCTAAAAGAAAAAACTAACCGAGTTACATAAGTTAGTATAGGACTGAAAATTTTGTGTAGAGTGCGGCAGACTCGCCCAGATTCGAGCCCTGTCTGCGGCAATTTCTGGCCAGTACATGATGAGTTCCCAATAAGGCCGAAACCGTTTTATTGGATGAATTACTTTTTCCACACTATAAAATTAATAGTTTATACTGACATATGTAAATACTTAATTGGTAAGGTGTTTATATCAAGTTCGCAACCTGATTATAGTAAATAGCTCGTATGTGATTTAAAACTTAATAAGTAAATTATATTCGCAATTTGTTAAGCACTGAATATAATTTATTTCTTTAACTCACTTGTCTAAAAATTGAATCTCTGCAGATTTTGTATATAGGCATTACAATATTCCTTTTATTACTAGCAACTGGAAATGGTTGGTCCGAAAACTCTTCTACAATTTCATTGTCCATGACTATACGCTGGTCCAAAACCTTCAGATCTGACAATATGTTAACTATGGTTTGTCGATATTTCGGTTTTAAACTTAATGGTGTATCGTACAATGTCAAGTACATTACGCTTGAGAACTGAAGAGATGAAACGTTATCAAAGGAGTTTATATGATTGTCATGGAGAAACAAAAACTTTAAAATATTTAAACGCTGCCAAAACATTCTACCAGGAAGGTGAGTCAGCTTAAATTTAAAAAAATTACTTCTAGCATACTTGGTTTCCACTTAAATCTATATAGTACAAAGATGTACAATTAATAAGAGGGTCTATATTTGCGATAAAATTGCCAGATAAATTAATAATTTTCAAATTTGTACAAAATGCAAGATCGCCTATATTGCTTATCCATTGCGACGGAAGAGCAACTGAATTAATCTCTTCAATTGAAATATCTACAACTTCAATTATTCTATCATACCCTTTTCGTTATAAGAACTTGCTAACAAAAATTTCTCCGACACTGTTATATGATACTTCTCCGCCATGGTATTGCATTTACCACGAATATCTATAGTCTCTATTTTATATTTAACAGGTTTATAATAAAAATAAAAATATCTCAAATTATAAATTTTCCCTGATGCAAAAAAATCAATTCGATTAGTAAAATTTCCATTTTACAGAAGCGAATTCAACAGAACAATGTTAAACAAATTTTAGCAATTATGTTATTAAAGTAATATATTAACACCCACATAAAATGAAATTGTATCTGTCGGTGGTATGCTGTAACTATTGTAACGACACAAATCAATCGCCGACATATTGCGTAAATTAAATTCAAATTTATTTACGTTGCACCAATGAGAAAAAAACAAATTGCCGTTTAACCACGTCTAACCACGTTTAACCAATAGTATGCAAGTACACATATTGCATGCTATTTAAGCACGGTAATTTACCATGCAAGTCAGTTGTGGCATTTGCCTTCTACCTGCTTCACGCGTGTGCGTTCTGTCGGCTGTCAATACGTGTGCGCTCTGTCGGCTGTCAATACCTACTCATCTTGATGTGGGATACCGGAGAGACGAGCCAATTGAGTGCAGGACCTGCAGGACACCATCCACAACGCGATCACAGCTCAACCACAGGAGCAACAAATCAACCAGAGTCCACCCAAGGCTCTAGGACATCTTCAACGCTGAAGACATCAAGAGAACGCATTACCCGGCCCTCTTAAGGGCCCCCATATCAGTAACTAATCTCTATTCAGAGCACCTTATGCGAGTTTGTAACGTCGTACGGCATTTACTTGAAGCCGGGGCGTTTACAAAATTGGCGACCGCGCCAGGATATTGATTTTTTTTCTGATTTTTTTTGGGTATAAATAAATTGACTTTCTTCTTCATTTGTTTGGGATAAATCGACTAACATTTGCGTTTTCTTTACCCTGATCCTGGTTTTTTTTCTGGGAATTTTTATTGTGTATATATTCGTGAATTTGTGGTGTTCTTCTTCCCTAAAGGAAAATTTCAAATTTTGGAAGCAGTGTGTTATTCTTGCTGTTGAAAATAATAATTCATTGGCACTAAAGGCCAACGGGGCCTCTGTTCGTCTTCCCTACAGGACAATTTCAAATTTTGGAAGCAGTGTGTTATTCTTGCTGTTGAAAATAATAATTCATTGGCACTCAAAGGCCAACGGGGCCTCTGTTCGTCTTCCCTAAAGGAAAATTTCAAATTTTGGAAGCAGTGTGTTATTCTTGCTGTTGAAAATAATAATTCATTGGCACTAAAGGCCAACGGGGCCTCTGTTCGTCTTCCCTACAGGACAATTTCAATTTTTGGAAGGGGTGACGCTGTTCTGTGTTGAAATAATAATACATTGTCATCAAAGGCCATCGGGGCCTCTGTTCGTTTTTTTTCTTTTGTACTGGACAATATCAAGCAACAGTGGAAGCTGTTTGTGGGTAAGCGTTTCGTTATATATTTATACATTTATATATACATTTTCATACTGCTTATAAATTTATACTTTTAAGATCCCGTAAGATTGTTAAAATGTCAGGTCCAATTTTAGATATTGATGTTCCTGTTTGGGATGGAGATAGTGAATCTATTCTTTATGCGCGTAGACTCCGCTTTCTCCCCGTTTCCTGATTATGACAGTCATCAAAAAACTGTCAAAGGTTTTTGCTAAACTACCTTCTGAATTGCAGCGACGGATTTATCCTAAGCTTGAGGCCATTAGGAAGCTACCTAATCACATTTTGGGCCTACAAAACGAGGTAGAATCCTTGCTTGGACCCACTGAAACTGAGCAGATAATAAACAAATATGCGCAGTTAGATATGCCAAATCTTGGCCCCATAGAAATACTAAGGGAATTACGGAAAAGTTGTTATAAAACCAACATTTCTGACCATGAGGCTAAGGTTGTTTTATTAACAATCTTCCCCAAACATTAAAACTCTTTGCCAGACAGCTCCCCAACACTCTCTCTATAGATGACTTACCTGAGAGATGTGAGTTAGAATATAGGGTTTTGGAACCCAAAGTGAATCCATCATCCTTTTCTTCACACCCGCAAGATGATAGAATCTCCTCCTTAGAGAGAACAGTGGCGAACATGGCCAAAGTTCTAGAAGGATTGGCCATTACCAAATCGGAGATAAATCATGTGAATGCTCGACCAAAATTCGTTTCCAAGTCAAATTATAATGGTAGGGGGCGATCGAGATCTCCGCAATCATTTAATAAATATGCCCCAAAGAACTGGTGTTATAACCACCAAAAGATTTTTTATACTTGCCAAGTTTGTCTTTGTCGTTCCGAAGAATTTCCGAATGAGTGTCAATTTCCACAGCTGACGGAGAGGACAACAGACCGCAGGCACAAGAGTGCATCAGTATCGGGAAACGCCTGGCGCAGGAAGTAGAAGACCGTACTTTCTGCACATCAACGGCATCAACGGCGCGACAGGGAAGAAGCCAAGTACAATCCGACATCCCTGTCGACTCTTTTCGTCCACGCCGAATTTTTCACATAGAGAACCAAACAGACACTGCCGGTCGCTATCACCAGCCTACTTGTTTGCATGACCCGGCCAAACAGCCAAACGAACTTCTGCACCTTCTTGATTTGAAAACTGGCGAAGAGTTCATCGTAGACACAGGTGCGGCAGTCTCAGTTCTCAAAGGTGATTCAATGTCCGAGATGACGCTAGGCGTTCTTCTTGCAACAGCTACAGGCGAGCCCATACCAACTTATGGCTGCCAATACCGCACACTCAACATGGGTCTACGACGTGAATTTTCCCACAACTTCATCATTGCCAAGGTCTCACATAATATAATAGGCCTTGATTTCCTTCTAAAATTTCGGCTCATTGTTGATCTTACCAATCAAAAGTTCATCGACCCCTCCACCGGACTTGAACAAAGCTTTTGGACACTTGCCTCCGAGCGTTTGGAGTTACGGGTCATTCAACCAACCCCAGTGCATCATTCAGCAGAGATATCAGCAGCTCTTCGAAAATACAAATCGCTTTTCGATCTTAACAAATCCGATCTACAAGTCTCCAACACGATGCATCATATCGTCACAGAAGGACAACCTATTGCACTCAAGAGGCGACCACTGGCTCCTGCTAAGCTGAAAGCTGCCCAAGAAGAATTCTCAAGGCTTTTGGAAGAGGAAATCATCAGACCATCAAAAAGTTCATGGGCGTCACCACTGCACTTAGTCTCAAAATCAAACAGATCGTACAGAGCCTGTGGAGACTACCGTAAGCTAAATTCAGTGACAAAATCTGATACATATCCTATTCCAAATATCAACACTTTACTTGAAAAACTCAACGGCAGCAATTTCTTCTCAGTGATTGACCTCAGACAAGCGTACCATCACAAACCGGTAGCACCAGAGGATATCAAGAAAACTGCAGTCATCACTCCATTTGGCCTTTTTGAATATCTTTACATGCCTTTCGGACTCAAGTGTGCTACTCAGACATTTCAAAGATTCATAGACAACATACTTCGCGACGACTCTGCTTATTGTATGTCATATCTAGATGACATTATGGTATTCAGTCCAGATCTAGAATCTCATGCGAAACATCTACGAAATGTCCTCTCACGCTTATCCAACCACGGACTCAAGATCAACTGTGACAAGACGCAGATTGCAACTTCATCCGTCGACTTCTTATGGCATCGTATCACGGCCCAAGGTATTCAACCGTTGCCGTCAAAGACGAATTCAATCAAGAATATCAAGTCACCAAGGACTTTGAGCGATTTGCAGAAAATCCTGGGAGTACTAAACTATTATCGCAAGTTCCTTCCAGGCCTTTCAAAACAACTTTATCCTTTGTGCAGGCACCTGCGGAACCGAAAAGGACTTAGCAAGAATTCTATCATTGCTTGGTCATCCGAAGACGAGGAATTACTTCGACTTGCCATCAACTCGTTAGCAAATGCCACAATGCTAACGCATCCAGATTTCGAAAAGCCATTTCTACTCACGACAGATGCTTCTAAATTCGCTATTGGAGCCACTTT
>JAQBSW010007725.1:0-38870 GCA_029291075.1 Eudiplozoon nipponicum | reverse complement strand
CATAAAATAAAGAGTTATGTACTGTTAAGGGGCCTTTAACAGGGCCGGTCGTGCTGTAAAGGTTAAATTAATTATCTGACAGAAATTAACCTCTCATATAAAAATAAATCAATTTTTATTTTTGGACATTTGATGTTATCGCTGGTTTCTTAAAACAATATTGTAATTTTTGAAAAATATTGTAAAATTTTTTTGAAAGTTCTTTTGTTCATATTGTCGAAGTTTTGGACTTGTCTTGTGAATAGAAATGAGAGAGTTTTGATTTGAGTTTCTGAATTGCATAAGCGGGACACTGCGTGGTTCATCTCCGATTACTTTGTGAATAAAATTTGTAAATCTTCTCGTCATTTTGTTGTTTTTAATTATCAGCGAAAAGAACCACAAGTTTGCTTTGGGTAATTTAAGTGAATATTTGTTTCAAGGTCTCAATCATTCCAGTTCAGTAAATTTGTGGACATCAGCGTATCCGGGTAAGCTTACTTAATTAATATAATATATAAATTATAAATAATTTACTAATATCATGTCTGGTTTATTAAATACTGAGGATACAGAGCAGTTGGCTAGCGGACTGAAGGATTGTAGATTAAGAGATAGTTCAGAGGAACTTAAGTGTTCCAAGATAGATGATCATTCCGCATATATGGATTTTCCGGGCCTGGCATCCAAGAGACTCCCTTATGGCAGTGACCTAAGGGCCTCTACGGTGCGTTCTCCGGCAAAGGCCGAGAAGGTCCGTAATTGTGAAGACGTCTGGAGGTACTCCTTGACTCTTGGCTTGACGTGGGCTGTGGTTCCTTCTGTTGTTGCGTTGTAATCTCGATCTGGAAACTTCGTTGAAGTTCCGCAGTAATTGGCTCCTCTCTCTAGTTGTACAGAAACAAGATTGGTGTTACTGATGTTGCTAATTGTTCGTGAAGACAATCCAATAATCAGTGTAGGTGATGACAGCAGACAGCACGCCCACGTAACGCACAGCAGAAGGCAAACGCGACAACGGAACTGCATGGTATATTTACCGTGCTTAAATAGCCATGTCATAGAAATATATGTCTATTTGCACACTATTGGTTAACGGTAAGTTTCGCTTTTTTCTCATTGGCGCAGCGTAAATCGAATTGAATTTAATTTACGCAAAATGTCGGCAATTTATTTGTGTCGTTACATAACTTTACTCTCTGAAAAAAAGATAAAAATCCACTCTGCGAGGCTAGATAAGAAATGCATGACAGAGTTCGAACCAAGTTAAGCAAAAAAATAATAATGTACGATAAATGCTGAGCTTAAGTATTCTTGTTGGTTGCTTCAACAATTATAGGCTGCCAAGTTACCATTAGGAATTGCTACACAAATTGTTAGCTCTAGTGGCCGGTCATACCGCGTGAGGCAAAAAAGAGCATTGTAAGATTTGGGAGCCGCAGCGTGAGGATTTTTAGATAATTCGCCACTGAAGTTAAAACCTTGGCAGACTGGATCGTAGTCAATGTGTTTGTATACGACAAAAGGAGCTAGAGTGAGGGCTCGACCTTGTGCTCTTGATATTTGTAGAGTGGTCTTTGTGCAATTGATGAAGTTGAAATATGCATTGAAATTGGCCTTTACCATGATATGAAGCTGATAACTACTTAGTGTTGCTACACGAAAGCGTTAGCTCCAAGTAGCTGGTCATACCAAAATGGGCAGTGTGATGTCAGATGAGACACATTAAAATGTCAAAATATAAACATAAAATCAAAGATAACTGCATAAAAAATATGTACACGAACATTGCATCAGAGATGGCATAATACCAAAGAACTGTTCAAAAATACAACACAATAGTCAGCTAAGAACAGCTGGTTATGCCGTGTAAGATAAATGCGAAAAATAACGTAAAGTTAAAAATTTTGATAAGTAGAATAACGAAAAGTTAATGTTAAAAAATATCAATTACGCGTTATGCAAAGCAGGATATTGAGATTGTGGGCAGACGGAGCCTGAGACGTATGTAGGTGGTTGACTGCTCTCAGAATCAGGCGGTTCGATAAATGGTTTCGACCTGTCTATACTTACTGATGTCGGTGTCACGACTTGCATAATAATGAAGTATTTGGGTTGTCTGAGTGAAATCGGGTAAGAAACGCGACACTTTGGTTGTAGTGGTGCAACAGCAATGTCGTTGCGAACGTGTACTCTTTTGCAGCTGTGGAGCTGCGGGTGAACGAAGACTGGACGAGTCGTATGTCTCGGCTGCTGTTTAGACGTGTTACCAAAATGAAGTGTGAGGCGGGTAGCTTTGTTTTGTGGATCATACCGTGCGGGTGGTAGACGTGGGAACTGACTAGGCAGGCGTAGATCCATGTCATACAAGAGTTATGACGCAGAAGTTTTAATGAATTCACGAGTACGGAAACGCAAGGCAAGCAGAACTAAAGGTAGTACATCGACCCAGTTGCCATTAATGAACGAGGTTGCTATAGCAGCTTTGAGTTCCCCATGTATTCTCTCTACAGTTCCGTTAGCTTGGGGATGGTAGGTAGTCATCTGGCGTAAGGTGCATCCCATGTACCGCAAGGTGGATTTGAAACGATCCGATGAGAAGAAAGTGCCTCTGTCAGTGATGACCTCATTGGGAACACAATAAATGGATATCCATGCAGAGATAAAACCGTTAGTTACTTCGTCTGCAGAAATGGTGCCAAGAGCTAATGACGCAGGCCAACGTGTAAATCTATCAATCATAGTTATAATGTAGCTGAAACCTTGAACCTTTGTCAGATGAACTATGTCGATGTGGACGATGGCTAGGCGAGAAGTAGTTCAAAAATGTTGCAACTTAGAACGACTGTGTCGTGTGATCATGTTTTTCTGGTAAATGGCATACTCGGAGACGCATGGTTTAGCGTTTTGCCTAAGTCTGTGACCCCAAAAACAATCTGTGAGAAGTCGGACAGTCGCTTGGTTTCCTGGGTGAGAAATTGAGTGAATTGAGTCTAAAACTTTTCTCTGAATGCTGGTCGGCTGAAATGGCTTGGTGGGCTGCGTTCCCGTGAAGTAAACAATTGATAAGCCTTCCCAGAGACGGAATATGAACTTGGTTGATTGACGAGCTATTGATCTTTGAATGTGAAACTCGCCGCACTGTTCCGTTTGCAGGAGTGATGGCGTTAGTGCAGGTTCATTGAGTGTCACGGAGTCGACAGTGAATGGCGACGGCGAAAGTGGTTGTAGCCTAGAAAGGGCATCTGCAATGAAGTTTGGTTCGCCTTTGACGTGAAAAATGCCAAATTGCCATTCGCTTAGTCGGGAAAGCTGTCTTTCCACTCTGGCAGTGTACTTTGCGATAGTTCAAATTGCGTTTCTATGTGCATTAACTAATGGTGCATGATCTGTGAAAAAAACAAATCTGCTACTGCTAATGATGCTGATAAAATGACGCACTGCATCGTGGATGGCGAGAAGTTTTCGACCGAAAGTGCCGTATCTTGTTTCTACTGGTTGGAGAGTACGCGAGTAGAAACTGATAGGCTTCCGAAATCCGTCGATCTCTTGTTCCAAAGTCGCTCCAATAGCGAATTCAGAAGCATCTGTCGTGAGTAGAAATGGTCGTTGAAAATCTGGATGCGTTAGCATTGTGGCATTCGCTAACGAGTTGATGGCGAGTCAAAGTAATTCCTCATCTTCGGATGACGAAGTAATAATGGAATTCTTGCTAAGTTCTTTTCGATTTCGCAGATGCCTGCACAAAGGATAAAGTTGTCTTGAAAGGCCGGGAAGGAAATTGGGATTGTAATTTAGGACACACAAAATTTTCTGCAACTCGCTAACAATCTTCTGTGACTTGATATTTCTGATTGAATTCGCATTTGATAGCAAAGGTTGAATACCTTGTGGCGTGATACGATGCCCTAAGAAGTCCACGGATGTAGTTGAAATCTGCGACTTGTCACAGTTGATCTTGAGTCCGTAATTGGTTATGTGTGAGAGGACACTTTGTAAATGTTTGGCATGATATTCTAAGTCTGGACTGAATACAATTATGTCATCGAGATGTGACATACATTAAGCGGCGTTGTCGCAAAGTATATTGTTCATGAATGTTTGAAATGTCTGTGTAGCACACTTAAGTCAGAAAGGAATGTTAAGTTATTCAAAAAGGGCAAATAGAGTGATGACCGCAGTCTTTTCAATATTTTCTGGCGCTCCCGGGTTGTGGTTATAGTCTTGTCTGAGGTCAATCACTGAGAAGAAATTGTAGCCTCTGAGTTTTCAAGTAAGGTGTTAATATTGGGAATAAGATATGCATCAGATTTAGTCACTTAATTGAACTTGCGGTAATTTCCGCAGGTTCTGTACGATTCGTTTGATTTGGGAACTAACTGCAGTGACCTGATCTTTTCGATGGTCTGTTGATTCTCTATTCCAACAGCCTTGAAAATTCCTCTTGGGCAGCTTTCAGTTTAGTTGGGGCCAGTGGTTGCTTCTTGAGTGCAATAGGTTGTCCTTCTGGGACGATATGGTGCATCGTGTTCTGATTTACTAAGATCAAATAGCGACTAGTGTTCTCGAAAATCTGCTAATATCTCAGCTGAATGATGCACTGGGTTTCGCTGAATAACCTGTAACTCCAAACGCTCGCAGGCAAGTGTTCAAAAGCCTAGCTCAAGTCCGGTGGAGGGGTCGATGATCTTTTGATTGACAAGATCAAAAATGAGCAGAAATTTCAAAACGAAATCAAGGCCTCTTATATTTTGTAAGACCTTGGCGATGTTGAAGCTGTGAGTATATTTACGAATAGTTTTAATGATTGTGGAAGATTGTTAATTAAAACAACCTTAGCCTCATGGTCACAAATATTGGTTTTATACCAGCGTTTCCGTAATTCCCTTAAAATCTCGATGGGACCAAGGTTTGTCATGTCTAACTGTGCGTATTTATTTATTATTTGCTCGATTTCTGTGGTCCCCAGCAAGGTTTGTACTTCATTTTTTAGGCCAAAATGGGTTTAGGTAGCTTCTTAATGGCCTCAAGCTTCGGATAAATCCGTCCCTGCAATTCAGAAGGTAGTTTAGCAAAACCGTTGGACAGATTTTGATGACTGTCATAATCTGGAAACGGGGAGAATTCGGAGTTTACATGCATTAAGAATAGTGCACTATCTCCATCCCAAACAGGAACAACAATATCTAAAATTGAACCTGACATTCTAACAATCTTACGGGATCTTAAAAGCATAAATGTATAAGCAAGATGAAAAATTTATAAATATAATTTAAACGAAACGCTTACCCACTAACAGCTTCCACAGTTGAAAGAGAATCTTCCGCAGTTGAATCTGCCGAGCACGTCCACTAAATGTTTGTTCACAGTTTTGTACGTAGATACTAACAGCTTACAAAATTGAAATCTTCCGCAGTTGAATCTATCGAGCATGTACCGTACGGTAGGAAAATAGAATAAAACATATACCCAAAAAAATTCCCCAGAAGACCACGACTTTATAGAGAACGTATATACACAACAAAATTTCAAGAAGACCACGACTTTAGAGAGAACATATGTACCCAACAAAATTCCCAGAAGACCACGACTTTAGAGAGAACATATATACCCAACAAAATTCCCAGCAGACCATGACCAGAGTAAAAAAACGTATACGAAAATGTTAATCTATTTTTATCCCAAATAAATGAAAAAGCAAGTCAATTTTATTTATTCCAAAAAAACAGTACAGTACTCAGTATCCTGGTGCGGTAGCCAATTTTGTAAACGTCCCAGCTTCAAGTAAATGCCGTACGACGTTACAAACTCGGTAAGAGCGCATAAAATAAAGATTTAATTCTGTTGGGGGCCCTTAACAGGGCCGGTATTGCTACTCTGGCAAATGCCGAGAAAGTCCGTAAGTGTGATGTCGTCCAGAAGTACTCCTAAACTCTTGTGACAAGTTCGGGTTGACTTTGGTTGTGGTTCCTTCTGGTGTGGCGTTGGAATCTCGCTGAGCAACTTCGTCGAAGTTCTACAGTAATTGGCTCGTCACTCTATTTGTACAGCCACAAGATTGGCGTTACTGATGTTGCCAATGTTGGTAAATCAAGGCCAAAAATTACGCATAGTAGAAGGCAAAAGCGACAATTGAATTGCATGGTAAATTCACCGTGCTTAAATAACCATGTAATAGCAATATATGGCTACTTGCATATTATTGATTAACGGCAAATTTCGCATTTTTCCCATTGGTGCAGCGTAAATTGAATTGAATTTAATTTACGCAATATGTCGGCAATTATTTGTGTCGTTACAATACAACCATTACGAGAAACTGGTTAACCTATATCGAAATTTTCCGAACAATGTAGGCAATTTCGTCACGAGTAAAATAATTTTTAGTGGGTATAACACCAATTTATAGGAGAATGCCTAATAAAGGATCGAGAAGACCTCGATTATCGTCTGTACCGATGTGTCCAATTTGAATCAAAATAGTGGGCCTTGGTCTGATTAACTTGCGCTTTGCCTACGACGAATTCCTCAAATATTTGCTCTAAAGAGGAGAGCGTGATGTCATCAGATCAGAGACTTACAGATAGATACTAAGCTAGCTTAGGCTGGAGAACACTGAAGTTTTGAGTTAGCATACGATACATTGAAAAAATACTTCTAAACGCTTAAGGAAGCTTAATGGAATTTTAAAATTTAAAGCGTACTTGCCTTGTAAATTTAACGTGCTAGGAACAGATTAAATTTGACAAAACTGACGTTGAAACTGCCGTTGTCAAATAACTTGCTTTTTTATTATGGAACTGTTATAGAATAACTTTTTAAAACCCTGGTGATGCAGCTGTAAATTTAAACACAAAGAAAAATCATTTGTAGCGAAAAAAATTGGCACAGTCAACGCAATCTGGTACTAATTTATGCTAAAAATCCAACGCTGTGATGAAGATTATACGTGGAATTGACTTTGAGTGATGTAGTTCTACACTAACTTATCGGAAATTTAATATCTGAATGTGACGGCCAGAAGTGTTGTAAAGTAATTAATTCGTCCCAATTGTGTCGTGTAGCACTAATAATATTTGACTGTTCAAATGGCACGTTTGAGGTTAAATCGCGATTGGTACATGATTGTAATTTTATGTTATTTAGAAAAAGAAAATTGCAAACAATTTAGACTTATTATAGAAGATGCAATTGGAGATGGTACACGCATTGTTTCTGTTTGATGATTTTTTATTCATGTGGCACATATAAACCACAGTGTTTTGGTCAATATGAAAGATTTTGATTACTGTAACACAGCTGTTTTAACCCTAATGTTTGCAAAACTACATTTTTTGTCCACAAGCATAAATATTTTACTTTACCGGACGAATATACTTTACAACTGTTTTTGTATCGCTTCCAGTACATCTGGCAGAATTTAGTATTGATTTCCAAGAGGCGGCTGTGTATTTCCTGATAGGCCAAATCCAGAAGATATGTAATTAGGGTTGAATATTTTGATAATACATTTTCCTTTCTTAACGCCAATCTTTCCTTATTGCAGCCTGTGGAGGAAGAAATTTCCTCCGCCAAAATTAAAGTGACAATAACTGATAAATTTAAACCAACTTGGCTGATTGAAACGAATTTTAATTTTTTTTAAATTATTCATTTATTTTCCAGAATTTTCTTTGTTTAAATACTTGACTGTATAAATACTTTGAATTGTGCGCAATTTCAGTTTTCGAGTATTCCGTACGTGACTGATTATAACTTTCTCGGCCTCCTGCATTTATTTCATTTCATCCATTTTTCGTTTACTCGATTTCCACAATATATTCCTGCTAACACTGTATTATATTCACACTTACGCGTATATTGGGGACGTTCTGGAACAGGTAATTTAATAATTCTGTTTTTCACGTCTATTTCTTTCCAGATTATTTGTTCGGGTGTTTTGTAACGCGAAAGGTTTCACATTTCGAATGCCTAACATTAAGTATCAAATTAATAATTAAATACGATCGACATGGAAGCTCATCTTAAGTTTGAGGACACTAGCAAGTTGGCTCAAGACATGGCAGATATGAATTTGACAGATATGAATGAAAGTACAAGCTTATCAGATTCTATTATACAATTAAAGACTGATCACGATCTGGCATCTATGGGGTTCTCAGACACTAATAGGTTAGGAGCATCTACAAGCCTACATTTTTTCTATGTCAATCAGCTGAAGCCTTCCAGATAAAAGTTGTGTCTTGGTCCTTTATTTCTTTTTGAGCTTTATCTCAAAAACATCATTAATTACAGCACCATGATGATAAATATAATTAGTCTTTGACTTATTACACATTTGTAACGCTTGTTTTTTATTTAATCATCGAACCACTGATATTACGTAACAATTCATGTAAATAATATCAAACTTTTTATTATTCTCAATGACAGCAATGTTTGTTGTTTAATTTGGGATGATAATTTTTAAGTCATCGACGAATTTGCTGATTTGTCCCTTGAGGAACACGTTCTGCAATTTAAAAATGTGATTTAAAATGGTATAGGGCCAAAGCTAGACTCTAGTGAAATCCTGGTCGTCATTTTATCAGATTTGAGTTTATGGTATTATCTAGAATAACAATACTTCTATTATATAAAAAATAATATATCGGCATAACAATAAATGGATTGCCTCTAATGAACCAGATTCCTTCATAATAGAATCGAAAGACATAGATTAATAACGAGTTTTAGATATAAACAATGACAATTATTGCACCCATATGTTTCTCATCCTGAACAATGTCATGGATAGGATGCTCGGGAAAGTCAAAATTTCTTTCGTAATTTCACGCTGACTTATGTGCAAATCTAGAGGTAAAATAGAGTCCAATTCGTTTAATATTACTTGTTCAGCTATATTAAAAATGAAGTTATCGTTGAAATTAACCTATTATCGTTAGCATTATTTCGCCTAAGAGTATTTGGCACTGATCTTACTATTATACTTACTTAACTCCTCAATTTGTTTGATTAGCATTCTTTTATTTATCTTGAATTCTACTGATCTTGAACGGTCCTAGTTCATACCGATTATAGAGTATTTTACTATTACAATTTGTACCGTGATCCTGATTATTGAGTTTAGCCTGAGAACCTTATTCTGATCAGCATTCTTGCTTTATATGAATATCATAAAATAGTTCTGTTTTTAGAAACTAGATACCGCTTCATCTGCCAGAACATTTAAATTCCTTTTTATTTTCTGTTATCAATAATTGGATTAATTTTATCCACAACTAAGTCTGCCATTTTGCTTCAGGTTTCGACATCCTTTACAATCCTACTGTTCTTTTTAATTTTGAATATGATAATACTTCCTCGTGGTTAAATAAAAAACAAGGATAACTGTGTTCAGCAACAATTTTTCTTGAAATTTTTATTTACACATTCTGTATTATTAAAATGAAATGTTATGCCTTATGTCATCATATTAGTCAACAATGCGTATAATCAATTGTTAGTCATGGTTCACATTTGTGCATAATGTAACACTCGAATTATACTTTCATTTTTCCTATTATCAGGTCTGCGAATTTTGATGATGAATCAAGAATGATTTATATAATCAATTATTTTTCAAATGCGATTAATTAAAATGACCGTTTTTCCTTTATCGTAATAACTATATCAAAATTGATATAACGTATGTAGTGATATTACTGCTGAATTTTCTGTTGTTGATAATTTTTTTATCATAACTAGTGAGATTTACTTATATATATGAGACTAATTGGACATATTTATGAGATGTGATATATTTTATATATTGTACATATTATAATATTATTGTCTATTTGGTGGAACATGTGTGGTTTGAATCAAAATAAAGATATTCTATTCTATTTTATTTGTTCGATCTTCTCCTTTATATCGGTTTTGAATTTAATACTACGTTCCCGAAGGTCCTTTATATATATTCCTGCTGCAATTATTTTCAGACATTACTTTATTAACCAGCCCTTCAGTTTTGCTTATTGTCGACCTCATAAGATCGCTTTTTGGCCATGGTTTTATTGATATTTTTCTCACGTAATACTTCTCTTAATGTCTGAAATATTACTTTTTGGAGCCGTTGTAAGTACCGCGTGCATTGACCTTGAAAAAATGAAACAAAACAGTCATCTGAAGTCTAAAAAACGGCTGTTTTGTGATGATGATATAAATGTCGCTGTTCAAGATCTTTCCTAAAAGTAAAAACGTCATCTATACAATCTCGTCCAAACCGGATTCTAGAATTTGATACACTCGAAGCGCTAAGACGGCGTACGATAATCGAATCAAATAACCTAGATACGATTAGATTCAAGCTTGTACAACGAGGGCTATCACAAATAATACGGTTGCCTTTTTTAAGCTATGCATGATGGTCAACTCATTCCCAGTAAGCGACACGGTCTCCTTATTCTATATAGTACTCCCAGAAATTAATTAAGCTCGGAAGTAAGTCATTGGGGTCTACAGCTTTTAAACGTTTAACAGATAGGCTTGTATCCCATATTCCTAACTATGATGGTTGTTTGAGATGGATATTCCATACTGTTGATAGAGACATGCTTCTGGGAATCGGAACTAACGCAGACGCCCAAGTAAATTTAATTTTGACGTGTTCGGTCAAATTATCCAGACGACTTATTTTATCGGTTAATATATGGTTGTTACTACCGTTTATACCTTCGCTAGTTTTTAACATTTTTTCGGACCTGGTGCGTGGATTCGTTGGAAAACAGAAGAAATTACCTGATACGACCGATTCTTCCATCTCTACAGACTTTCTGGTCCAAAAGGATTCGAGATCGACTATTAAACTGCGCTTATGATGGCGACTTACATTTCTCCAAGTACTAGGATGCGCCGAGCCAAGTGGAATTTTGTGCATTGTTTAGAGTATTTCCATAGATTTTACAGAGAACCAATAATTATTTCTGCAAGGAATACTATTTCACATGCAAAAGAAATTACATTGTGCATTGTGGAACTTATCTTCTTCAAAAGTATTCAATTTTCACCGTCAAGATCTGTTAGCTTTAATTTTAGGACATTTTATTACTTATTGAAAGGACGGTTGTTCGAGCTTGCTTACATTTATTTGAGCTTTATTCCTATTTATTTTTCCGTAAATCATGAGCACAAATCTATAACGGATAAGTCAGAACTCCGAGTCCAAAATAAGTCTTCAAAAACGAAAGACAATCCTGGATGCAAACACGCCATCTATAACTAATTGCTATACGATTTGATTTCCCCGTTGTCTGGGGGATCCATTCAGGTAAACAAGCTTCAGCTTGTTAGCTAAAGATATTAACGACGCCAAATTTACGGGTTTGAGAGCACTCCTTAGAACCAGAGTTTCGAAGACAATACCACATTGTAAAGTATGTCGCACACAGTTCTGAAATGATCGTAGGATTCTTTATTCTGGTTTCTAGGTTGTAACATACCTCGATTTCTAAATTATTCAAAGTACGTGCAAGAGTTTCTTGTTGTACAGTTCGTTTTAATGTTCGCATATTAAATACATTAACGTTAAAACTAATGAATGGTAGTATTCTGGAACTATATATATATATATATATATATATATATATATATATATATATATATATATATATATGGTATTCTGATAATGGAATCAGTGATATGATCAACAACCACCATATTCATTGAATCACGCTAATCACTTAATGCTGCGCATCCAAGCCATTTTTATTGCTCAACTTATTAATAGATTTTACAGGCAGATATTTTAATTATTATGCATACCATTAGCAAGAGTCGCCACGTCTTCAACAAAGCAGTTGCTACATCCTATGTATTCTAATGTAATATATACTTTAAAGTTCACTAAACAAAGAGCAGAACACATAGCAAGGCTCCAGAATGGCTTCAGGACATCCGCATCTGCTCTGGTACAAACCATAATCACGGCATTAACCGTTGGATATTTACATGACCATCGCAAGAGCCACCAACAGTTCTGTTTAGCCTGTAAACTTCGTAACATTGTACACCACTCTAGCTGAGGCGTAACATCAATATTCTTGTCTGACTGTCATGTATAGAATCAATGAGCTGCAAGAAGTACGTGTTTAATTTGTAAACGCCCCGGCTTCAAGTAAATGCCATACGACGTTACAAACTCGGCTAAGGTGCTCTGAAATATAGATATTGTTATGATAGGGGGCCCTTAACAGAGCCTGGTCGTGCGTTCTCTTGAATTCTTCAGAGTGTGAAGATGTCCTAGAGCCTTGGGTGGACTCTGGCTGTTGTTCCTTCTGTTGTCGAGTTGTAATCACGATGTGGTAAACTTTGTTCAGGTTCTGCAATTAATTGGCTTTTCTCGCTGGTTGTACCGCAACAAGATGAGTCACGGATGTAGCCAATTCTTGGTGAAACAAATCAAATCACCAGCGTAGGTATTGACAGCCGACAGAACGCACACGCGTAACGCAAAGCAGAATGCAAATGCGACAACTGACTTGCATGGTAAATTGCCGTGCTTAAATAGCATGCCATAGTAATATGTCTACTTGCACACTATTGGTTAAACGGCAAGTTTCGCTTTTTTCTCATTGGTGCAACGTAAATAAAATTGAATTTAATTTACGCAATATGTCGGCCATTAATTTGTGTCGTTACAACACTTTCCTCTCTGAAAAAAAGAAAAAAATTCCTCTCTGCGAGGCTAGATAAGAAATGTATGACAGAGTTCGAAAAGAGTTAATCAAAAATATGATGAACCATAAATGCTGGGCTTAAATATGCTTGTTGGTTGCTTCAACAATGATATGATGCCAGGTAACCACTAGGAATTGCTACACAAATTGTTAGCTCTAGTGGTCGGTCATACCACGTGAAGCAAAATAGAGCAGTGTGAAGTTTTGGGAGCCGCAGCGTGAAGATTTCGAGGTAAATCGCCTCTGAATTTGCCAGGTTTAAGTTAAAACCTAAGCAGGTTGGATCGTCGTCAATGTGTTTGTATACGACCAAAGGAGCTAGAGTGCTCGACGTTGTGGTCATGACATTTGTAGAGTGGTCTTTGTGCAATTGATGAAGTTGAGATATGCATTGAAAGTGGCCTGTACCATGATATGAAGCTGATCACTACTTAGTGTTGCTACACGAAAGCGTTAGCTCTAAGTAGCTGGTCATACCAAAATAGGCAGTGTGATGTCATGTGTGAGAAATACATTATAATGTAAAAATATATACATTAAAATCAAAGGTAATTGCATAAAAATATGTACACGAACATTGCCTCAGAGATGGCATAATGCCAAAGAACTGTTCAAAAATGCTACACAATTGTTAGCTAAGAACAGCTGGTTATGCCACGTGAGACAAATACGAAAAATAACGTAAGGTTAAAAAATATTTTGATAGTTAATGTTAATGTTTAAAAAATCAATTACGCGTTATACAAATCAGGATATTGAGATTGTGGGCAGACGGAGCCTGAGACGTGTGTAGAAGGTTGAACGCTCTCAGAATCAGGCGGTTCGATAAACGGTTTCAATCTGTCTATGCTTACTGATGTCGGTGTAGCGCCTTGCATAATAATGAAGTATTTTGGTTGTCTGAGCAAAATCGGGTAAGGACCGCGATAATTTGGTTGTAGTGGTGCAACAGCATTATTGTTGCGAACGAGTATTCTCTTGCAGCTGTGGAGCTGAGGGTGAACGAAGACTGGATCATAGTTAGAAGGTAACTGAAACCTTGAACCTTTGTCAGATGAACTATGTCGATGTGGACGATGGCTAGGCGAGAAGTAGATCGAAAATGTTGCAACTTAGAACGAGTGTGTCGTGTGATCTTGTTTTTCTAACAAATAGCACACTCTGAGTCCCATCGTTTAACATTCTGCCTAAGTCTGTGACCCCAGAAACGATCTGTAAGAAGTCGGACAGTCGCTTGGCTTCTTGGGTGAGAAATTGAGTGAATTGAATCGAAAACTTTTCTCTGAAGGCTGGTCGGCAGAACTGGCTTGTTGGGCTGCGTACCCGTGAAGTAAACAATTGGTAAGCCTTCCCACAGACGGCATATGAACTTGGTTGGGTGACGGGCTATTGATCTTTGAATGTGAATGTCACCGCGTTGTTCAGTTCGCAGGAGAGTTGGCGTTAGTGCAGGTTCACTGAGTGCCACGGAGTTGACAGTAAATGGTGACGGCGAAGGTGGTTGTAGAGAGACGTCTGGCCTGGACAGGGCATCTGCAATGAAGTTCTGTTTGCCCTTGACGTGAAAGACGTCAAATTGCCATTCGCTTAGACGAGAAAGCTGTCTTTCCACTCTGGCAGGGTACTTGGCGATAGATGAAGTTGCGTTTCGAAGTGCGCTAACTAGTGGCGCATGATCTGTGAAAACAACAAATCTGCTACTGCCAATGATGCTGATAAAATGGCGCACTGCGTCGTGGATGGCGAGAAGTTCTCGGCCGAAAGTGTCGTACCACGTTTCTTCTGGTTAAAGAGTACGCGAGTAGAAACTGATAGGCTTCCGAACTCCGTCGATCTCTTGTTCCAACGTGGCTCCAATAGCGAATTCAGAAGCATCTGTCGTGAGTAGAAATGGCTTTTCAAAATCTGGGTGTGTTAGCATGGTGGCATTTGCTAACGAGTTGATGGCAAGTCAAAGTAATTCCTCGTCTTCGGATGACCAAGCAATGATGGAATTCTTGCTAAGTCCTTTTCGGTTCCGCAGGTGCCTGCACAAAGGATAAAGTTGTTTTGAAAGGCCCGGAAGGAACTTGCGATAATAGTTTAGTACTCCCAGGATTTTCTGCAACTCGCTAACAGTCCTTGGTGACTTGATATTCTTGATTGAGTTCGTCTTTGACGGCAACGGTTGAATACCATGGGCCGTGATACGATACCCTAAGAAGTCGACGGATGTAGTTGCAATCTGCGTCTTGTCACAGTTGATCTTGAGTCCGTGGTTGGATAAGCGTGAGAGGACATTTCGTAGATGCTTCGCATGATATGAAGGCCAAATGCAGTAATGATTGCAGTTTTCTCGGTATCCTCTGGTGCTACCGGGATGTGATGGTAGGCTTGTTTGAGGTCAATCACTGAGAAGAAATTAATGCCGTTGAATTTTTCAAGTAAAGTGTTAATATTTGGAATAGGATATGCATCGGATTTTGTCACTGAATTTAGCTTACGGTAGTCTCCACAGGCTCAGTACGATCCGTTTGATTTAGGGACTAAGTCCAGTGGTGACGCCCACTAACTTTTCGATGGTCTGATGATTCCCTCTTCCAAAAGCCTTGAGAATTCTTCTTGGGAAGCTTTCAACTAAGCAGGAGCCAGTGGTCGCTTCTTGAGTGCAATAGTTTGTCCTTCTGTGACGATATGATGCATCGTGTTGGAGACTCGTAGCTCTGACTTGTTAAGATCGAAAAGCGATTTGTATTTTCGAAGAGCTGCTGATATCTCTGCTGAATGATGCACTGGGGTTGGCTGAATGACCTGTAACTCCAAACGCTCGGAGGCAAGTGTCCAAAAACTTTGCTCAAGTCCGGTGGAGGGGTCGATGATCTTTTGATTGGCAAGATCAACAATGAGCCGAAATTTTAGAAGGAAATCAAGGCCTATTATATTATGTGAGACCTTGGCAATGATGAAGTTGTGGGAAAATTCACGTCGTAGACCTATGTTGAGTGTGCGGTACCGGCAGCCATATGTTGGTATGGGCTCGCCTGTAGCTGTTGCGAGAAGAACGCCTAGCGACATCTCGGCCATTGAATCACCCTTGAGAACTGAGACTGCCGCACCTGTGTCTACGATGAACTCTTCGCCAGTTTTGAAATCAAGAAGGTGCAGAAGCTCGTTGGGCTGTTTGGCCGGGTCATGCAAACAAGTAGGCTGGTGATTGCGACCGGCGTTGTCCGTTTGGTTCTCTATGTGAAAAATTCGGCGTGGACGAAAAGAGTCGACAGGGATGTCGGATTGTAGTTGGCTTCTTCCCTGTAGCGCCGTTGATGCCGTTGATGTGCAGAAAGTACGGTCTTCTACTTCCTGCGCCAGACGTTTCCCGATACTGATGCACCCTTGTGCCTGCGGTCTGTTGTCCTCTCCGTCAGCTGTGGAAATTGACACTCATTCGGAAATTCTTCGGAACGACAAAGACAAACTTGGCAAGCATAAAAAACTTCTGGTGGTTATAACACCAGTTCTTTGGAGCATATTTATTAAAGGATTGCGGAGATCTCGATCGCCGCCTACCATTATAATTTGACTTGGAAACGAATTTTGGTCGAGCATTCACTTGATTTATCTCGGATTTGGTAATGGCCAATCCTTCTAGAACTTTGGCCATGTTCGCCACTGTTCTCTCTAAAGAGGAGATTCTATCATCTTGCGGGGGTGAAGAAAAGGATGATGGATTCACTTTGGGTTCCAAAACCCTATATTCTAACTCACATCTCTCAGATAAGTCATCTATAGAGAGAGTGTTGGGGAGCTGTCTGGCAAAGAGTTTTAATGTTTGGGGAAGATTGTTAATAAAAACAACCTTAGCCTCATGGTCAGAAATGTTGGTTTTATACCAACGTTTCCGTAATTCCCTCAGTATTTCTATGGGGCCAAGATTTGGCATATCTAACTGCGCATATTTGTTTATTATCTGCTCAGTTTCCGTGGGTCCAAGCAAGGATTCTACTTCGTTTTGTAGGCCCAAAATGGGATTAGGTAGCTTCCTAATGGCCTCAAGCTTAGGATAAATCCGTCGCTGCAATTCAGAAGGTAGTTTAGCAAAAACCTTCGACAGTTTTTGATGACTGTCATAATCAGGAAACGGGGAGAAAGCGGAGTCTACGCGCATAAAGAATAGTTCACTATCCCCATCCCAAACAGGAACATCAATATCTAAAATTGGACTTGACATTCTAACAATCTTACGGGATGTTAAAAGCATAAATTTATAAGCAAAATGAAAATATATAAATTTACTTTTACTTTACCCACAAAAAGCTTCCACAGGTGAATGAGCGCAGAACAAAAGCACGTCACAGTAACTGCTTCCAAAAATTGAAATTATCCGCAATTGAGCCTGTCGAGTACGTACGGAGCCATTTTGTACGTAGAAAAGATGAAAGTTGGCCTTTGATGCCAATGTATTATTATTATTATATTCCCCCAAAAAAATTCAACACAAATCCACGAATATATACCCAACAAAATTCCCAGAAGACCACGATTAGGGTAAAGAAAACGCAAATGTTATTCTATTTTTATCCCAAATAAATGAAAACGGAAGTCAATTTTATTTATACCAAAAAAATCAGAACAATAATCAATATCCTGAGCGCGGTCGCCAATTTTGTAAACGCTCCGGCTTCAAGTAAATGCCGTACTACGTTACAAACTCGGTTAAGGTGCTCTGAATAGAATAGAATAGAATAGAATATCTTTATTTGGATTCAAACCACACATATTCCATCAAATAATAAAATTGGAAATTGTACAATATATAAAAAAAATTTATCACATCACAATAAATGTGCAATTAATATCATGTAGATAGGTATATCTCACTAGTTGTACAATACAATATATCAATATCAGAAAGTTCGACTGAAAAGAATAATATATACATTATCAAATTAGGAACAATTAATGTATAATTCGAGTGTAACATTATGCAAAAATTGAGAACCATGACTAGCAATTGATTGTATGTAATGTTAACTAATTAGAAGAAATAGTGCATAACATTTCAATTATAACAATACAAAACTTGGAAATAAAAATCTCTAGAAAATCTGTTTTCGATAACAATTATCCTTGTCTTTTATTCAACCATGAGAAAGTATTATCATAATCAAAAAAAAAACAAATATCAGCAGAATTGCAGACTTTTTCAAGTTCAGTAGATAAAGTTTTAAAAGACATCTTAGATGGAGGCATTTCTCTAAGCCCCTTCGGCAATTGGTTATAAATTTTGTAGATTTTCGAGAAAGAGAATAACTTGCTCGCTACATTCCCCACCAAAGGAGGAGATATTGCCAAATGTCCAGATCTAGTTCCAACTTCATGACTCTTTCTTATCGGAGTCATATAGGCACCAGTCCACTGGTTCAAATGGAAAACTTTTATACAATAACACATCCTCCGAAACCACAGCGATTGCAATGACACAAACTGTAATCTAGAGGCGTATATAATGCAAGAAATAGGACTAATATGTTTCACAACCTTTCTTTGTACAGCTTCTATATTATTAGACAAACCCTTTTTTAATGGATTCCAAGTAGCGACAGCATATTCTAGTACCGGTCTAATCCATATTATATACATTTGAAGTTTTATATCATTTGATAAGATATTTCGATTTATTAGTGCCCATCTTTTCTTGGCACTGCCTACTATACTTTCAATATGTCTCTCAGCAGAAGCTGTACATTGAATAGTTATGCCTAAATCCTTAATTTCTTGCATAAGTTTAATCTCAAACACATCATTAATCACAGCATCATGAAAATAAACATAATGAAAGTTTGTTCTGTTACCTATTTTTAAAGCTCTCGTCTTTTTATTGTTTATTCTCAGCCCTAGTGTAATCAAATATCTACTCAAATCATACAAATCTAATGTCACATTATTTTTGGAGAATTCGACATTCTTTGGATCAATTGGGAAGATTATTTTTAAATCATCAGCGAATTTGCAAACTCGACCGTTAAGGATCTTAGTTTCCAAATGTGCAAATACGATTTTAAATAAAATTGGCCCCAAGCTTGATCCCTGTGGAACTCCACTCGTTACTCGTTTCGATTTTGATATCAAATCGTTTACTTGAATACTCATTCGTCGATTATATAGATAGTATTTAAGTAATCTAAAAATATTCGGATCAATATTCAACAAACTAATCGCATTCAAAATAGCATCAAAAGATATAGAGTCAAAAGCTTTTGAGATATCTATAAATACAATTAATGCATCTAACTTATTCTCGTCTAATGTGATTACATGTTTCCACATGGAAAGCATATTAGTAGTTGTCGATCTACCTTTCGTAAAGCCATGTTGACATAAGTCAAAATCAGCCGGTAACATACGTTCTAAATGATCTAGTATCAATCGTTCTATTATCTTCAAAAACGAAGGGATAATAGAGATTAATCTATAATCACTGGCGCACGTTGGCTTACTTACTTTTGGCAACGGCTTAGCTACTATCGTTAGTATATCGATTGGTAATTTCCCATTCTTCAAAATTCTATTTATAAAGTTGCAGAGCACATTCCTAAATGTTAAGGGTAATTGAAGCAGATTATCAATCGAAATACCAAGGTGATCTTTTTGTTTTTTTGATTTGATTTTTAACATCAATTTTATCAATTCATCACTGTCAATAACAAGTCCTGGTTCCTGGTCTCCCAAAGGATCAGATAGTTCTATAAAATTTCTTTCATTCTGTGGATTGCATATCAAATTGCCAAATACTTCATCCAATTCACAGAGAAATTCATACTCAGTTTTATCCACAGGTAGTATAAGCTTTAACTTTTCCTTGTATTTACTGTAATCTGTGAGGAGTTTGTATCCTAATCTAGGATTACTCTTCATTTTGGCCAAAATAATTCGTTCTGATCTTTGACGAATTATTAGCAGTGATGAATTAATTTCGTTATCAATGGAATCTAACCTCATTTGTTTAATACTATTAATAAGACTACACTTTATTATATTATCTCGTTTAATTCTTAGTTTACACAATTTCCTATTAATTCGTTTCGGTATAATGTCCGTAAACGTAGATGCCTGAAATAAAATAGATAATAACGATGAAACAGAAGAAACAAATTCATCAGTATTCAAGAAATAAAAACTCTCATAATCAATCAGTATACTTAATTCTCTAAAAAAATTCCAGTTGATTCTGGAACAGTGCACGTGTGCATTTTCAAAACTTAGTTTCTGTGTTATGCCACTCAAGATGTTCCATTGTAAAATAATTTGTTTGTGATCCAATTCTTTGAAATAATTGACAACATCATAACTGTGCGATTTTACCATTTCAATTTCTAAGTATACATGATCTAAGCATTGCGAACCTCTAGTTGATTCCTTTATAATCTGCTTGAGATCATGGTTAGAAAAAAAATTGGTTATTTCACAGTCCTGTAACTTATTAAAGTCACCTACCACTACATTATAGCCATGGTGGTCAAAGATAGATTGAAGAGAATTGGTAAATGTTTGATCATCAAATAAAGTAGCATACGGCGGTCTGTAAACCGCTGTTAAGATCAGATTATCAAATTGTATAGATAGGAAATCAATGATAGCATTATCATCACTAATATGTAAAATTTTCGCCTTAAATACCGATTTACTATAAATGAGTACTCCTCCACCTCTTTTATCCAGCGATCTGTCCTTTCTGAATAAAGAATATTGAGGAATATCAAATTCATGACTTTTAATATCCTTATTAAGCCAAGTTTCAGATAATATTATAAAATCAAAGTCGTTACTTAATATAAAATTAGACAGCAAAAAGTTCTTATTCTTAACACTGCGAAAGTTAGCATAAAATAAATTAAATGTAGAAATCGACTTATCTAAACAAGTGTCGACTATTACTGATTCAACCTTATTGGCTTCTTTACTATTCGTTTTCCGGGCCTCGAAGCCATACTTCCTCTCCCCCCGCTGTCCACGACATTTACTAACGATACTTCGTTTTTTGATTTCGTATCTTCTCTTGTTAAATTTCTTATAATGTCGTAGTCAGAAGTAGGTGGACTCCGCTCCTGGTTGTTCTTTAGCTTTTTTGCTTTTGCCAACTTTCGTTGGAGAAATGTTTTATCACGACCAATATGTATGCTATTAAAACTCGGACTCTCACCTTTCCTTTTATTGATGGCCTCAATCTGTATATTTGTTGGCCTCTTTGTTAACTTTATTACCACCGGTCTAGGACGATTGGATCTTTTTCCAACTCTAAAACATTTAGCAATGTCAGCATGCGTCTCATCCTTTATGAGGATATTTAATTTCTCGACATCATTCACATCAGCATTCTCATCAAGATTAAATAAAATTAGCTGTTCTTGTTTACTAATCCGCGCTGATACTTCATTCGCTAATATGTTTATTATCTCTTCGCCTGTTATTTTATTCTTGATTGATGAGTCATTTTCCACTGTTATTTCAGCCAACTCAACCCATGGCTGAACATCAGTCTTTAAATTATCTAATTTCGTATTTAACACATCAGTCAATTGAACAATTTGCGCGCTTAAAGATTCATTTTTCTTTTCTGCTAATTCCAATTTTGCCGTATACACTTCAACGTCTGTTTCCAGTTTTGACACTTTATTCATGACACGATTATTCTCATCCTTCAGCTCCTTCATGACTCGATTATTCTCATCCTTCAGCTCCTTCACTGAGTTCTGAAGTTCTGAAACGATTTTCTCAAGATGCGACAAAATTAGAGCCATTTCAAACCGCGCGCCCCGTGCGGATAAGGGGCCCTTAAGAGTGCCTGGTCGTGCATTCTCCTGAATTATTCAGAGTGAGAAGATGTCATTGAGCCTTGGGCGGACTCGGGCTGCTGTTCCTCCCGTTGTCGAGTTTTATTCACGATGTGGAAAACGTCGTTCAGGTTCTGCAATTAATTGGCTCGTCTCGCTGGTTGTACCGCAACAAGATGAGTCACGGATGTAGCCAATTGTTGGTGAAACAATCAAATCACCAGCGTAGGTATTGACAGCCGGCAGAACGCACACGCCTAACTCAAAGCAGAATGCAAATGCAACAACTGACTTGCATGGTAAATTGCCGTGCTGAAATAGCATGCCATAGTAATATATGTCTACTTGCACACTATTGGTTAAACGGCAAGTTTCGCTTTTTTCTCATTGGTGCAACGTAAATAAAATTGAATTTAATTTACGCAATATGTCGGCCATTAATTTGTGTCGTTACAAATTTAATTAAATTGCAAAATGTCGGAGATTTAATTTGATCCGATTTACAATTAAATGTATTAATTTAAAAATATTGGACCTTTATATTAGTCCCTTTTAAATTAAAGTAATTCAAATGATTTTTAACATGATATTTTTAATTGACGGGCAACACGTTCTTCTTTACCAAACTGATATTCTTTATTATAAATATTTATTATTAAAATCATTTAATGACAATTAAAAAAAATATGACTACATTTTCCAAACACAAACTTAGACAAAATAATTTGTAGTTGTGCTATAATTGAGCAGGGCACATGGCGTTTGCTAGTGTATTCAAATCATTTGCAACAGGTATGGAATTTCTTTTTGATTGATATAGTAAAAAGAAGTTCTGATTTGTATAGATGTTTTCGTTCATCTGCATTATTATTAGCAAAAGATTATTACAAAATCTTAGGCGTTGATAGGAATGCTTCGGCTAGTGAAATAAAAAAATCTTATTTCCAACTAGCAAAAAAATATCACCCCGATGTAAATAAAGATGATAAAACTGCAGCCGCTAAATTTCAAGAAGTTAGTGAAGCTTACGAGGTTTGCGGCTATGTCAAATTACTTTTTTAGGTATTAAGTGATGAATCAAAACGTAAACAATATGACACATTCGGCTCTACAGGTACTGGTTCCGCGGGTCCCGGAGATTATGGAAATTTCGGACATGGTGATTTCAACTTTCATAGCAATATAAATCCAGAAGAGCTGTTTCGACGTATATTTAAAGACAGTGATTTTGCGTTCAAAGAATGGACATCAGGTGATCGCGACTTTGCTGAAAGTATTTTTGGTTTCAAAAACACTAAGGAAATCAAAATAAGCCTTTCTTTTGAAGAGGTAACTTTTTCTGTAACAGTTTTCGGCGTATAGTATAGTTTAATTGATAATATTCGATATTGATAATATTCCACATATCCTACCCTTGATTTGTTTTTCAATGGTCGGGCCAGTTGGCCTTTGATGCCAAATAAATGTATTATTATTATTATCATATTTATGGATGAAATAATTTTTTAATTAACCGAGTACAGCTATTTTACTTCATAATAATACCAGTAATTGTCAATTGGGTAGCAAAGCATCATTTACCTTGTTTATAAAAAGTTCAAGTTCACTCGAAATGTTGTTGCTCCATGACTATGATCTTGGTATTGAGACGATTAGCGTTTTCAATATATTGAATTACTATTCTGAAAAATTTTAATTGAAATAATAGATCTATTTTTATTCAACAACAAAGGCAAAAAGTCTATATATATTGCAATTGTGTTCCAACGTAGGTTTTGGATATTGGTGTTTCTGGTGCTTGCTTTTCTTATCTGACAAAATATAACGATGGAAATATGACCATTGTTGAATATATAAATACGACTAAAAATTACTGAAAATATGAAGTAGTTAGTATGAAAGACTACATTATTGTCAAAATTATTGTGAACAGATTTAAAATAATAAAACTAAGTTAAATTCGCATCAGTGTGTATAGCACACAGAAATCACCATGGAGAGTATCTCTATTGTCCAATGTGAACCTCAGGCTCAAAGAGTCTTCTTGTCTCAGTATTAATATACCAATTAAACATTCCCAGTTGACCAGCAGTCTCAAAAGACTGACTTCTATTGACACTGGTCACTCCTTTAACGTCTTCATTAAATCAAGTTTGCGAGCTTGAAGTAAACACAAATCCCATTATATTTCAGCAGTCGTCGAACAACACAATGGGATTGGTGTTTACTTCAAGCTCGCAAACTTGATTTAAAGAATTGTTACCCGCAAACATTGTCGACATACTAAAAATAAGCTAAAATGCCATGTTAACTTAGTAGGCGTGAGATTATTAGCCAGCTTACAGCCGTTAGATTCTGAATCTAAAGAACTGTCAGATTAATAGGCGAGTATGTATTGGGTGTTGCGAACCTAGTAACAAATTAGTTCAGTTGTGACCAGAAGGATAAACCAAAGGCAGCATGAACGGAAAGTATAATCTCATGCACATTCGTTTCGTGCTTACTGGCGACTCACCAGTAGGAGCCGGTATTACGCCCTTTAACCACTATATATTTGGTCGAAGAATGTGGGATAATAGGACGGTACAATCTCCTAGACGAATGTGTAAATCTGCAATAGTGAAGCTAACATCATATGGTCTACGACAATGCGACTTCAACGCTAACTCACACTATATAATATATATACCGAGTTTGTAAAGGATACTAAAACTATGGCTATTGTGTTAGTAATGGACACCAACAATATTCTGCCGAAAAGGTACATGGTACTAACACTATGGTTTCCGAGTCGGTACATGGTACCAACCTGATGGATATCAATTTATGCTATTGTTCACCGAAATGGAGAATTACAAAAATTTCTAAACACCTGTTACTCGTGTAAATCCATACAATTTGGCCTATTATCCCACATTCTACGACCAAATATACAGTGGTTAAAGGGCGTAATACCGGCTCCTAATGATGAGTCGCCAGTATGCTCGAAACGAATGTGCATGAGATTACACTTTCCGTTCATGCTGCCTTTGGTTTATCTTTCTGGTCACAACTGAACTAATTTGTTACTAGGTTCGCAACACCTAATACATACTTGCATATATATTAGTTCTCCGCAACCAACAGTATTTAACTGTTAGATTAATAGGCGATTGCCACAAAAACTAATGTGCCTTATGTTCGATTTCTTGTACCGATGTATATCACCTTATATCACAATAATTTACGTTGGATCAATTATTTACCTGTTGGTTTGCTTGCTGGATAATTTTCTTAGTTGTGCCTCGTTTAAATAGAAAAAATACAAACTATACCGGAGTGAAATTGTAACGCAAAAATCGACGCACTGTGAATTCAGGGATATACTAGGTAACTATTCAAGTGAAAAAACTTATTCTTAATATGTGGTGATTAGGCGGAAATACGCTCTTAAATGAAAAAGTATGATGAAATTGTCAAGGAAGGACTGAGAGTTAATTATGTATGGCTTGTATAAAACTTAGCTAAGATATTTTTGTTAATTCGTAATTTGAATTGAAAAAGAAATAATGTATCGAAGCATAATTATATTATTAACAAGTATATAACAATTGTTAAAAGGGTTGGCAGCTCCATGTAACGTCTATTGTAAATTGGGATTAATTTGGAGGGATTAAAAGGACCGTCAAATAAATAACGGATATGTTAGACAAAAATGGTTGCTTCAATGCTCAATTATCGTATATAAGTTCTAAAAGTAATATTCAGCTGTGTAGTTTTTCCTTGTTTTAAGAGACGATTACCTATTCCTTTATTTCTAAGTAATTTTTTTGTTTCGAGTTTCAATAAGTTATGAGAACTTCACAATGTTTGGTTAATTATAGGTTGAAATATGTTAATTATTTTGTGCATGTGGTTCAGTACGCAGATTTTGAAGTGTTCATTTTTGGAGATAACATTTATTGAAGGTCACTTGGAAATTGTAAGTATATTTTTATCATGCTTATATTGCTTTGTTCGAAATGAATCGGTGACGAAGTTGGACGTATCATGTGCGTATTTTATTATTTTTTCATTAGTGAGAAAAAGTACTACATTAAAGAATTAATGGTCCTAGCTTTGTTGTTCATGGAACTCTAGCACTAATAGGCAAAGTTGAAGAATGGATATATCTACAGTGTTAAATTCAGTGTTTGGTTGATATGACATATGGAGACAGTATCAGGGAAAGTGGAGATCTCATGAAATGTCTTTTTCGCAAAAAAATATGAGATCATCTGGGAGCGTTATTCGGTTCTATGTTTCAGGATTGAACCATTATTGTTGTGCGTCTGTAGGTAAGATATGGGTTCTATAACTTTGTATAGACTAGTCTGGTACATTCATATTTCCTGGTGGGGTTGAGTGTCGAACTTTCAGGTTTTGGTTGTAGGATTGTGTAGTGATTTCATCACATATTGACGTACTACATTAATTGACATCGGCAAATAATTTTCACTAGATGATCTAAAATACTGTTCCATTCTAGTTCCTATGTGCAAGACGTGTATATATGACTGAAAGTGCAGTTCAACTTGATATAGTCTCTATGATGGCGTCGACACTGTGCGATATCCATTGAGAACTGGCGTAATCGTTGTTGCCCGATCGCTGTTTTAAAGTCTCATTACTGGCCTTATCATCAGGTTTATTTAATACACAATACCTTTCGCACACAGATTATATATATATATATATATATATATATATATATATATATACTATATATATATATATATATATATATATATATATATAGAAGCAACCGTGTGAATTCTTCTATTTGCTATTAATGCCGTCATAATTTTCTAATTACTTTTCAAGCATATAATATTAACAATGCGTGGAGTTGTGCTAATAAGTCTTTTAAATTCACTTAAAATAGTATGCTAAATGTGAATAATACTTTGATCATTGTTTACTAATCAATTCTTGAGTGAAATATGTTATGGGGAGAAATAGAGACGAGAACGAGAAAGTGATTAAAAGAGTAAAATTTAAGGTACTGCTGTAAGTTCAAAGTAGTCAAAATTAAAATGAGAAAACATCAGAAAGAGAGCGAGAGTATGGGCAAGCGTTTTAAAAGTTTGGTGCTAAAAGAGCCAACTTTGGACATTAAATCAAAACGAGTTAATAATGGACTGAATGTTAAAATCACTGGTAAAATAAATTCTTGTCGCGACGAGGATTTGGTGGAAAAATGTCTAAGGTGATAATCATTCCGTTTCTCATATCATATATCAGGTAAGGGTCTCTTCATATATAAAATTATTATATAAGAAATAGCGTGGGTTCAGTTCACAACGATTCTAGTAGAGTCAACCAGTCCTAAATTAACTTATTATGAAACTCCAAATAAGCATAGTACTCAATTCCTAGTTTACTTGTCACATCCTGGATGTAATCCGATATGGAGAAATGTTGGATGGTGAATAAGAAATCTATCAGACGAGTATCGCTTCCTTTCAATAATATGGTCAGACTAGTGAAAATTTAACTGAGTAACAAACTTGCTCAACGACCTAAATGATGCCAAAGAATACTAATGAAGACAGCTCCGAGAGGCTGAAATAGAGAATAGGAGCCCGTGTAAGTTGTATCGAGCATTCATGATGGTCTGTCTTCATTGTATGCAAGGCTAGATTTGATTCTTAAATGGGCCCATATTTTTTTGCTGTTCTGCGTTCCACTCAATGCAACTTCATCGGGCACATGGATTCGCTTATTTACTTGAGCTTGCAATCATTGCACGGTATCTCATATGCTCCTGGTGTATTGAGGGGTGCTGTGTTTTCTTTCTAATTTGTTAGCATATTGCCTATAGTAAGTGATTAGCCTATTACCGTTTTGGTGTTGTATATAGCTGCTAATGTCCTAAATTTTCTATTCAATCTAAAATCAGGTATTACTATAATCATGTGCTCTTCTAATTGTGTTTCCCGCTTTATCCGGTTTCAAAATAATGTCTACTTCATGATCCGTTCTATTAATAACTTTTTCTTAATCTCTTTCATTGCCGTCAGTTCATAGTCTCTGTTTCTCATATCCACTATTCGTCGACTTCTCTATATAATGGATTTAAGATTACCTGTTTTCATTCCGTCGGTTGGCTATAGATAAAATTATGCAGGATACCTGAGTAAGTATCTTTTCTATATCTTTTTCTAATCTATGACAAATCCGCTCTAATTTTAAATACGGAAATGGCAATTATACTTTTAATTTACAATCGAATGAAAATTTTGATTCTCCTAACTGATAGGCTCACTTTAAAATATTCTCTAACTCCTTATTCTCATTATTTGAAATTAACAACTTATCATCCGGGAATCCCATATACAATTCTTTAAATCAAGTTTGTGAGCTTGAAGTAAACACCGATTCCATTTTAATTAACCAGCCGTCGAACAATAGCAAAACTACCGCGAGTCGCACGCACTGACGCGTTTTGGCCTTCCATACTCATCAACTTTGACCTTGAAAGGTGCTTTCAGAAGCAACATCTTTCAAAATAAATCATAACTATTTTAGCGCTGGGACCGACAATGGTTGTCCAATAAGAAAACCTTTATTTTGTTTATAAAATTCTTTTTGAACATAAACTAGGCGTCATTTTAATACCTTATGTTGAAACAGTAAACTTCGTTAAACAACGTTTTCATCGGAATGTTAGTATACATCTATGCTATATCCATGCATTCCAGTGCTTTGTGTTCTATAATGCACAATATTAAAATGGGTGTAATTTTTAATTTTGTGAAACTAAAATTTGGACATTTTCTGAGTTAGTGAATTGTGAACATTCACATTTAACCTAAATGGATTACCTTTTTAATGAATCCTTATTAAAATATATACTCTAGGACGGACTATATCTCTTTCTATTAATAACTTCCAAAGATCCAATCATTTGATTGATTAGACAAACATTGGTTGCGCGAGCGGTGATAACAATTATTATAATCATGGTTGCGATCTTGATATAAGCACCTGACCCAGTAATTACTTACATATGTCAGTACAAACTAAGAATTGCCTTTTCTACACTATACAGTTCGTAGTTTATACTGACATATGTAAGTAATTAATGGGCCAGGTGCTTATGTCAAGATCGCAACCTTGATTATAATAATTTGAGCGATTATTGTCTCATCCTCTCCTTTTAACTTATTTGTTGGGTCCTTATATATTTTATTATAAACCTCATAAGTATTTAACTGCGAATACATCTTATCATTATGCTTCGACAGGCTCATTAACACTGTTGCTCCACTACTATGTCCTTTAAGAAATATTACATTTATGGTTAATAGCTATGCTCTTAGGCATTTCATTTCGTAATTTGACTTGCATTTTTCCTCAAATCAAATTTAATCTTTTTCTGGGAGGACCTTGGTAGCCTTGAATATCGCCGTAATATTCTAGTTCCTTGGCATGTATTCAATATGGATTGCATTGTTTAGTCTAGGTTAAGTATTACCGCCAGATTGTCTTTCAGATCCATTTCATGCAAACTTACCACCGTTTTATACATAGCAGAACCATATAAATTGCTAATTGACGACCTATAAATTCCCTAGTTTAATAAATTCTTACCATGTATCTATCTAACAATTTTTATTTATCTGTTCCCGCGAATTACTCTGCATTTAAATTCAATCGTATGCAACTTCGAGAGCAATATAGATATTATTATATTTTATTTAGTTAATGGAAATTTAAGTTTTTCTTTTTTTATCGACATTTTCTTTAATGAATAAATAGCTCATGTTTACGTCCATCCTATATTTTATCTAATTGGCATGGTACTACTAAACTTAAAACAATTTGTTACAAAATTAATTTTTAAACATGTTTTAATGGGCGAGGTATTTTTCACCTGCCTAATAATCTGTATTTTCTTATGTTGGTGATTAGTTATTAAAAGTTTTATATTTGATCTTATCATAACTTATATGGATTATCCTCAAAAGCTCTGACCTGCTATGATTAGAATAAATATAAATGGAGATGTTTAGAATGAGAATGCCAAGTTTGTTATTATTTGCGTGAAAGTGTTTTGTATATTTAAAACGTACTAATGATAAAGCCAGAAATGAGACGCTAAAACGTCGATCCTACAACGAATAAGATTCCTCCATTCGCAGGGATAGTACACTTCGTTCGGATACATTCAGAGTTACGACATCAAGTGGAATTGCTTTATTGTGGATACATACACGTAGTGTATCTGGAAACGATTCTGGTAAGAAGTATTCAAGATAATACAGTGCAAAGCAGTTGCTCATGTCGGCCGGTCGCGTTAGGTAACACATTGAAATTTATTAAGAATGAGATTTTGTACAAAAGCGACATTAAAAATTGCGTGCTTGGATCTTTTGTATGATGATTTCAATTAGCGTATTCGCAGGAACATTCGTAGCGTCGTGTGTTTGGATGCTACACAGCGTTGGAATGTTTATAGCATATTCCATCTGATTTTTTAAAAGCATTTCATGGACATTGTGGCTGCTATTTTAGATGGGCGTAATGGTTGATGGTGTTAGAAGTCAGTGCTCTGCAAGATATCCGTTTACTTAGTTTAATTTGCTTAAGTACAGTTGATCAGTTGCGTGAAACACATCAATGCCTGAACTGGAGGTGATGCACGCAAATGATTGATTGTTCCCTTATTTCACTCTCTCCATGTTTACAATTTTCTATCCTGTTTCACCTTTAAATACAGTTCATTTTGGAAATTAATATTCGGAGCATCATTTTCTTATTACTGACGATTCCTATTCTGATAGCAGGAAAAGCCCGGTACGGACAAATGTTTTGACTGGTGTGGATTTCTAGTTTGAAACCTTTAGTTATTTTTAAGTAGCGACTCGATGTGTAACAACGATTGCGAAACTATCACGACTTTTCGACAGTAAAAGGATGTTATTAATAAATTCCGGATTTTCGCTGTTAATTCCGTGGAAGCATTTTCTACGTATTAGCCGAGGAAGCACAGACGCTTCCACATTTTAAAACTAAGTCTGTCAAGTACTTCCAAAATATTTCCGGTCTGGTAAAATTTGCAAAATGTGGATAGGGAAGGGATCAAACGAATGAAAAAACTACAAAACTGAGTTTACCAAAATTAACTGGTCTGTGTTTTGACTAAAACAAGTTGCATTCCACTTGTCTGTTTCTTGAAAATATAATATTGAAGTGCTCGTTTGATCTAGTTACTAACTCAACATTGAAATCCTCTGCTTATAGATGACGTGTAAGAGACTTTGTCTCATTTTGGCTCACAAGGCACTAGCATTGGGAGCTCCTCCTGGGAAATTATCAATTTTCCATTTTAAGATGTTCAAACGGGTGTGAACAGTATTAAAACTGCAATTTGGAGCAATGTATACGTCATACGTTAGTGGATGATTACCGTTATTGGTATGTAACACTACAATATTGACGAGATATTCTTAATGATGACGTCCAGGCGAAAGTGTTGACTTGTATTATTACGAGTTTAGGCCTATCTGGAGATTTTGCGATTGAGTCTGCATTCGAAAAGAACATTCCCATCCTGTTTGTCCTTCATGATCAGTTTCATACTAAACGGCACTTTGCATCCAATCGTCAACGAATTCGTTTCCATAGGATAAATTGTGATAGCCTCTCTGTAGTTGTCTATCCCAAATTATGCAAACTATAATACTATGCATCGTCAATTTCCTAAGCATGAAATCCAATATCTTGAGGTTAATCATAATAGTAGTATTAATTTATGTCGTCGAGGTTCATCTACGACCGAATATAACTGATTACGCGAGAACTGCTTTATAAATCGATATTTGTTTTTTTATTTTCTTATTTGTCAGTTTATCGTTAAATTGCATTAACGAGGGGGAAAGTTTATAAGCATTCTGTTCTTACTTACTACTTTACTTTACTGCGGCTGACTCCTTTTGGAGGATAAGCCGGCTCCATTGATATCCCGGATTATACCTCTCCATGCCGGGCGGTTGGCAGCCATTTCGGAACATAAAGAGGGCCAATGACGCTCCCAGTGACGTGGACCATAAACATTGCGTAAACCAAGGAGTTCCACGTCCGATTTGATTGTTGCAAGCCATGTCTTCAGTTGCCCACCTCGGCGGCGGCGCCAGTTTGCACATTGACCTGGGTTCATCACCTGCCGTACCAGTTCGTCTTCTGGTTTGCGTAGTACGTGCCCGAACCATTGAAGTCGACGATGTTGGATCCAGACGGATAGTTGCATGATGTCACCGCATTGGTGACGAACAGATGCGTTCGACTTCCGGTCCATCCATTTTGTCTTTGTGATGTACCTGAGGCACCAATGGTCGAATACTTCAAGCTTTTTGGCGTCCTCAGAACGTAATGGCCAAGTCTCACAGCCATACAGTAGCACAGGGCGAACAGTAGCCTGGTAGACTCGGATTTTCGTTTTGAGGCTGATTTCACTTCTTCTCCAAAGTGAGTTCTTCAATTGTAAGAAAGCAAGTCTGGCACGGTCGATGCGTGTTCGGACTTCATTCTTTGCTTGACCAGTTGGAAGCATTTTTGAGCCAAGGTACGTAAAATCGTCGACTGTTTCGATTGGGCTGTCGTACACCGTGAGCTGCTCATCAGATGAAGATACACCGATGGCGAAGGCTTTCGTTTTGTCGGCATTGATTTCCAGACCAACGGCTGATGAAAACTGGGCCACTTGATCCAAAACGGTTTGCATGCTCCCAAAGCTGTCAGCAAGGAGAACAACATCGTCTGCGTAATCAACATCCGTCAGCCACAGGTTATTTGATACTTGAACGCCTCGGAACCCAGTTAGCGCGTTGCTCAGAATCCAGTCAACCGCATAATTGAACAATATGGGTGACAAGGGACATCCTTGTCGAACCCCTGTGTGCAGACTGAATTCATCCGATTCTTCTCCGTAAACACGGACTCTGGCTTTGGTGGCTGCATAGTAGGCCTTGATCAGATTGACGAGTTTTATGGGCATTCCGTCGAGCAGCATGATGTTCCATAGGGAGTCGCGATCAACAGAGTCAAAAGCAGCTCGGAAATCAATGAAACAAGCGACGGTTGGTTGTTGAAATTCGTTGCGATGTTCCAAAACTCGGCTTAAAGTAAAGATCTGATCAACACAGCCTTTGCCTGGGCGGAATCCACCCTGATTGGGACGGGTACGGGCATGCCGCTCATTACAGAAGCGGTTCAATAGAATCGACGCAAACAGCTTGGATGCGGTGTTGAGAAGACTGATACCACGGTAGTTTTCGCACCTTGATCTATCACCCTTTTTGGGAAACGGTAGCAGGATTGACATTCCGAAGTCTGACGGGCATGCTTCTTGTTCCCAGATAGAAGAGAACAGTCGATGGATTGATGGCAGTTGTGTGCCTATACAGGCCTTGTAGATCTCTGCAGGAATTCCATCTTCACCGGGGGATTTCTTGTTCTTCATGCGCTGGATGGTCGTAGCGACCTCAACCTCTGGTAGGGAAGAGCAGTCTACGTCGTAGCTGGGTGTAGATGTTGTAGGTGGTTGCGGTGGGGAGCGGCCACTGTATGGTCGGTTCAATAACTGCGAAAAATTTTAAACCCATCTTGCGATTTTGCCATTGACATCAGAAATCAAGTCTCCTGTTGCGCTGCGTAGAATTGTCTCTGCATTGCGCTTACCGGATGTGTCATCAACATTCCATATAGTCAAGGTACGCTGACTGCGTTGGTTGTGTCATCGTCTAAGAAAGCCGTTTACACACTTTTTCCTCGAAAAGCTATCAATACTACTTTGTTAGGTGTCTGTAATAGCAGACAAAAATATTTGGGATCTTAGTGTACAGTCAATACGTTAATTCTGCATTAGCCGCAAAAGTCCTTCGGAATTCCACCATAGAGGAGACAAAGTTCTCCGTTGTGTATATTTGCATGATTTTAATATTTTGATTAAAGATGTAGCTAATTGCTCTTTAAATTGAATCTGCGCATTAAATTATAGCATGAATTTGTAGAATATTCCTTTTTTAAACTTCTTTAATCATGTTGCATACTTTTGCCAAAATTTAATAAATAAACAGGCTGCTCGAGGTGTTAATAAGAACGTGACTGTTAACATGCAAGTTAAATGTCAAAGATGTGGAGGACGCCGTGCGCAGCCAGGCACTGGACCATCTACTTGCACAAATTGTAATGGATCTGGTACAGAAACTGTCCAAACTGGTCCATTTGTAATGCGCTCCAGGTGTAGACGCTGCCAGGGCACAGGCCAAGTTATTCGGTACCCATGTTTTGAATGTAAAGGGACCGGCACTGTTGCAAATCAACGCGTTATTAGTATTGCTATTCCACCTGGTATGTTTAATTCTTATATATATATATATATATATATAATATATATATATAATTATGATGAAAACGTAAACGACAAGAAAACCATAACTTCATATATATATATATAACATATATATATATATATATAGCATATATATATATATATATATATATATATATATATATGAGATTATAGTTTTCTAATAAATGTTACTATCATACTATTCTTTCGTCGCTTTATCTTACAAGATACATATATACATAAACATAAATCTAGGTTCCCTGTACGATGGGATGCAGACTAGCAATGCCAATAAGGAAAAATTAGCCAGTCTTCTCCATTGGACTTTGTTTTCCGCCGAAATCTCTTAAATATTCATCCATCAATGGGTCACCTAGTTACTAAGGATACGGTGTCGCGTGATCAACTGACTGATATCGGAAATTATGTTGTTAGCCACGAAATCGCTGAACTACGCTCTCATCATTTTCAGCAATCCACCCGAGTTTCCTCAGTAGAATATCCTCCATTTTATTTCAATTACTTTATTAAATAATGCAACTACCGTTGTCATCATTTATATAACTAAAGGAACATTGGTTGTACGGGTGTTGATAACAATTACTGTTATCAAGGGTGCGATCTTCATATAAGCACCTGACAAATTGTATTGTGTAGAAAAGGTATTTCCGCCATTAGACCGGTTTCGTCCTTATTGGGAACTCATCACGTACTGGTCAGAATTTGCCGCGGACAGGGCTCGAACCTGGGCTCGTCTTCCTCGGAATCTGGTGCTCTAAAGACTGAGGCACCCTGCGGCAGAGTGGTTCAGTGGTTAAAGCACCAGATTCCTGTCATCATTGTTTATTTACAAAGTTTCTTAGTGATGGTGCATGAAAGTGACCGGGTAAAAATAACTAGCAAGTTAATTTTACACTTAATGTACGCTTCATGACTCTCATCTGGTTATAAAATCAAGGATATACGTTGAGTTTAAAAGCTGTTTAAGCTCTGGCTGCAATGGTTGGTTGCAGCAGTGCAGTTAGGCATCACTGACTGTCTGATTTAATCAAACATTAAATAAATTAATAGAATATTAGCCAATAGAATTTCAGCCAATAAAAATTAATAACTCTAACCACCAAAAATAAAGATTGTTATTCACAGACATTTGAATTATCTTCTTTTTTCCAATGCCGCGTTTTGCGTACGCGGGTTCTAGCTTTGTACAAACAGTTTCACAAAGATCCGATTGATTACAGTTTACATTTCCTTTTTGTCTCAGATCGGGCTGGGTTTGTATTATTCCGTTTCTACCGAAGGCTTCAACATCGTTATACTAAGCAATGGAAATGCGGTTCTATCACATCTTTGTTTACTGGCGACGTTTCGTTGTGTAATTTCCAGCACCGTTCTCAGGCAACTATACACAGCCCAATACTCACAATAGCAGATTTAAGCATATGTGGTAACCTCGTTCCGAAACTGTTCTATTTATATTTTATTTTATTGACTTACCAATAGTTTAAAACATAGAATTTGTCTCAGTAACTAAACTCAATATATGCATATGTCTAGCGCACACGAAAGCCCTCACTCCATTTCCTTTTTGTCTTGGATCAGAATGGGTTTTGATTCGTCCCAATGGAAATGCGGTTCTTTCACATCTTTGTTTGCTAGCGATGTTTCGGTGCGTAATTTCCAGCACCATCCTTAGCAAACTATACACAGAACAATACTCACAATAGCAGATTTTAGCAAATGTGGTAACCTCGTTCCGAAACCGTTCTATTTATATTTTATTTTATTGACTCACCAATAGTTTAAAAAACATGAAAACCCTTACTCAACAAATCTATATATATATATATATATATATATATATATTCACAACTATTTGTAATTAGCAAACCAATCCCTACCTCAGTATAATTGCAGCTATCTTAAATTCCCGGTATACTTAATCTCATCTCGTGTGCAGAAAATTGTAGGGGAGAGAGAAAGTATCGAACATTTTTGTTAAATCTGTACTTTTATTATGTCACGGTAGTTAAAGTTAAAAAAATCAAAACTGGTAAAACAAAAAATTTAAATGTCAAATATTGTGCTTTATTTTTAGCCGGAAACTGTAATGCATACAATTGCGTATGAGGTATTGCGCACCTAGTATCAAATAAGTTCAAATATGGTACAACAAGTTACATAGATGAAAAGAGAGTGAATGTGAGAGCGACGCTTAGGTCAAAATTAAAGAGAGAACGGAAGAGATAGCATGGACAAACTAATTGTTTTCAAAACTAATAGTAAGCACACTGCGAAGTTAAACTCATAGAAATAATTGCATAAGAATATAAGCTCATATAAATAAAATAAATCATTATCCCTTTATACATATATATGTAAATATAATATCGTAACACTCATATATATATGTATACATATATATTATATATATATATATATATATATATAAATCCACATAAATATACAATATACATATGAATATGTATAAAAACATATATATATATATATATATATATATATATATAAATATAAGCAACAGTGTGGGTTAAATATGTTCAATCCTAAATATATATACACTTATAATAAATTTTTATTAGATATAAGAAATATTTCTTTCGCTTTGTTTTCTCAAATATCTACTAATGAACATATCTTTATATATAAATTGGAAAGCAAAACACGATAGAAACATGTGAACATAGAGAGAGTGGGAAAAACAGAAACCAATCAAATTGCGTGCGTCACAACCAGTTCATGCTCAATGCTTGTGAGTGCTTTGTAAAGAGTGACATAAGTAAATCTGCTCAATATGTACGGTAGGTGGATGATATATTTCTTGTACGTAAGAACAGGTCGCAATCACGAACATTTTTTCAAAGTTTCACCAAAGCACATAAGAATATCGGCTTCGCGTCATATCACGAGAAAGATGACTGTCTGCCTTTCCTGGATGTCCTATTTAAGAAGGAAACTAATGGTAAATTAAACAGAACAATTTACCATAAACCAACATGGTCTGCACAGTATTTGCATTACAGCAGTTTTGTACCATTTCAATATAAATTATCAACAGTTCGTGGTTGATTTTCAAGAATTGACAGGTTGGTTAGTCAAGATTCTAAAGAAAATGAATATAATAAAGCAATTAACGATTTAATGTCTAATGGCTATCCCAGACAATTTATTGAATCAATTATTAAAAGGGGAATTAACCAGAAACAGACGTATTATGGGCCAGAAAAGAAAACAGTCTACCTAAACATCCCATTTAAGGGGGATGCAGTTTCCCGAATGGCACAAAAGAAAATTGAAGCAGCATTAACACGCACATTTAATGCATCTAAACTACGAGTGTTATTTAGGGTAACACACTTGCCTTTACCAGAAATCAATAGACATTACAATTAAACAATAATTAATTGCGCGGGTGGTGGTGGCAATTCTTTGTATTTTTAAAAAAACTCTGCCCATCAGGCAGTAAAACTCACACCAGACCAACGCTAACCAGCCATTGTCCAACAGTATATCAGAGAGAATACGTTAGAAATTAGAAGCCGCATTAGCATTCTTGTCCGTTATTCTTATTAATAAATCCAAATGCGTTTCGGTAAATGCAAATCTAAACGCACGTCATAGTCACAGCTCTGGTATGGCATGGACTTACGCTTGCTGAGTGAGCACTCACGTTTTCCAATTTCACAAGATGAACTAGAATTTAAAATTGCTCGTTTTCGACTTCATTTCAGTATCACATCTGTCCAGTAGGCGAAACAAATTTCACATACAATCTTCGTTCAACTGAAACTCCACCTCTTCAGAAAGGATAATTTCCTTAACGAACCGTTTTAACAACGTTACAACTGAGGTATCGCAGTCATTACCAGAATTTACATAGGCAACACAAATATTCCCTTAACATGCAATGTGAAAAATGTACGTTTGTTAACGTAGATAGAATCCATTATACTCTTTCCACGTGAAAAGATAAAATTTTGCAAAATTTCAAACCATACTTTCTCCACATTCTTAAAAATTTTTATGCAAAAGAACATCTCTGATATATATATATATATATATATATATATGTATATACATATATATATACATATATACATATATTCTTTTGAAATGCGAGATTCAATAAAATTAATTGCACTCTTCCTATGTGCAAAAACAAAACAAACTTATGAGATACAAGAAACTCTTCTTTCTTATTATCTCCTCAAGTATCTGCTAATGATTATTCCTTTTTATATAAATTATAAGAGAAAACAATTTATAAATATGTAAACATAGAGTGTAAACAAACGGAAACCAATCAATTTCGTGCGTCACCCCCAGTTCAAGCTCAATGCCTGAACATGCTTTTTCTGCTGGCTTAAATCCGACTGCAATTTATTATTCATTAAGGCTTCGTATGTGGTTATCTTCTTTTGTTATTGCATTTAGTAATTATTTTAAATTGTACGTCTGGACAAAATACGTGTGATTTTTCAACGATGTGTTGCACAAATTTGTTTTACCAATAAACATGCGCAAGTTGTCGATCAACTTACGTAGGCCGATCGACCAGAAGGTTAATTACTCGAATGAGAGAGCATTGCAACTTAAACGCCTGTTTTATATTAAATGGTAAATACACGTCTGCTATTGCGCAACACATCATCGAAACATCGCACATATGTTCTCTAGACGTAGCATTCAAAGTAATTACTAAATGCAAAAACAAAAGGGAGCTAGCCACAAACGAAACCTTATAGATAAACAAATTGCAACCGGATTCATGTAAGCAGAAGAAGCACGTACAAGCATTGAGCTGGAACTGGATGTGACGCACGCAATTTGATTGGTTTCTGTTTTTCACACTCTCTCTATGTTCACATATTTCTATCTTATTTGGCTTTCCAATTTATATATAAAGATATGTTCATGAGTAGATATTTGAGAAAACCATGCGAAAGAAATATTTCTTATATCTGATAA
>JAQBSW010007724.1:0-38874 GCA_029291075.1 Eudiplozoon nipponicum | reverse complement strand
CGTGAAGCCGATATTTTTATGTGCTTCGTTGAAACTTTGAAGCAATGTTCGTGATTTCGACCTGTTCTTAAGTACAAGAAATATATCATCCACGTACCGTATATATTGAGCATATTTATTTATGTCACTCTTTAATCATGTATTTTCTAGGTACCATAGAAATATCTTAGCCAACACTGGAGATAAGGGGCTTCCCATTGTGACATCATCAGTCTGTTTGTAGATGCTTCCATTAAAACGAAATCGTACGTCTTTCGTGCATAATAAGTTAAGATAGCGTAGAATTTGACCTGGCACCGGCGAAGGTAATATATCGTGTTCTACCGCTTTGACTATAATGTCAATGGTTTCATCAATTGGAACATTTGTAAACAAAGACGTAACATCAAAAGATACCATAATCTTGTTTTTAACATTTATATCATGAATTTTGTTTACAAACTCAAACGAATCGGCAACCGAATGATTACCTAGTAGTTTACGTAATGGTTCAAGTAAACGAACTAGCCATTTAGCTAGTGCATGAAACGGAGAATTTACCATTGATAAAATTGGCCTCATAGGACAACCTCTTTTGTGTGTTTTTGGTAATCCGTACATTATTGGTGTAGATGATCCAACTGGCTTGAGCTTCTGTGCAGTGGCCTCATCAATAAAACCGGCATCTGTCAAAATCTTAATTTCATTTATTACTTTGCGCTCCACCTTGTCTATTTCATCTGATTTATCGTCTAGACTTGTGAATTTTGTATTGTCCTTTAACACGTTTTCCATCTTTTGAACTTAGTCAGAATTGTCCATTATAACTACGCTCTTCCCTTTATCAGCGCGTAGTATTTTGATGTCTGCATTTCTGCTGATACTTCTAAGCGCGTTTAGATGCTGCTTTGTCAATGTATGCTGCTCTGCGCATTTAGACGATTTGAGATGTGAAGCCTGATCAATTAGTGTAGCCTTGAACAAATTTTTATAATCAATACTGGGAGGCTCCAAGTCAGCTGTTTGTTCAAATAGCAATTCAAATGCTGCCTCAAAATCAACATCGCATTTATTAGAAGGATGTATTCCATAATTTCGGCCCATCGATAGTGCCTCCATTGTTAGCTGATCGATTGGCACTTTTGATAAGGTATTAAATCACACAAAACTCCAGGTTTTACATCTTTTTCCAATTTATTCAAAATTCTTGCTTCATCTTTCCTCATAACTGTCGGAAAAAACATCAAAAATTTCATTCTTGCAAAAAGACTTAGTTCATCTAATACACACCCAATTCTTGCCTGTAGCAATGCTTCATCAAGAAAGAAACTAATGGTAAATTAAACAGAACAATTTACCATAAACCAACATGGTCTGCACAGTATTTGCATTACAGCAGTTTTGTGCCATTTCAATATAAATTATCAACAGTTCGTGGTTGCTTCTCAAGAATTGACAGGTTGGATAGTCAAGATTCTAAAGAAAATGAATATAATAAAGCAATTAACGATTTAATGTCTAATGGCTATCCCAGACAATTAATTGAATCAATTATTAAAAGGGGAATTAACCAGAAACAGACGTATTATGGGCCAGAAAAGAAAACAGTCTACCTAAACATCCCATTTAAGGGGGATGCAGTTTCCCGAATGGCACAAAAGTAAGTTGAAGCAGCATTGACACGCACATTTAATGCAGCCAAACTACGAGTGTTATTTAGGGTAACACACTTGCCTTTACCAGCAATCAAAGAGAAACAGCCGTTAATGTCGATATCAAATATTATTTACCAATATACATGCGCAAGTTGTCGATCAACTTACGTAGGCTGATCGACCAGACGGTTAATTACTCGAATGAGAGAACATTGCAACTTGAACGCCTGTTTTAAATCAAATGGTGAATACACGTCTGCTATTGTGCAACACATCATCGAAACATCGCACGTATGTTCTCCAGACGTAGCATTCAAAGTAATTACTAAATGCAAAAACAAAAGGAAGCTAGCCACATACGAAGCCTTATGGATAAACAAATTGCAGCCGGATTTATGTAAGCAGAAGAAGCACATACAAGCATTGAGCTTGAACTGGATGTGACGCACGCAATTTGATTGGTTTCTATTTTTCACACTCTCTCTATGTTCACATATTTCTATCTTGTTTTGCTTTCCAATTTATATATAAAGATATGTTCATGAGTAGATATTTGAGAAGACCATGCAAAAGAAAATTTTCTTATATTTGATAAAATTTCCTTTTGTTTTTGCACATAGGAAGGGTAATAATTAATATATATATATATATATATATATATATATATATATATAATTTATTAACTGTGTAATATTTGAGGTCAATGAACATACAAATAATAGAGTACTTATATATATATATATATATATATATATAGCATTGTATTGGAAATTGAAAATATTGCCTTTGATCCTTTATATCTTGCAAAGTTTGCTTTTAATTGTAATTGTCGGCTGCACAATATTTACGCCTTTTGGAACATAACGGGTTTGCAGTTTTTTGGACTCACTTGCATATGATATTCGTTTAAGTAATAATTGATTTCGCAGCGTATGATAACACTTAGTTTTAACAATTCTGCCTATTTGAGACGAACACATGTGCAAGTTTATTTGAAAAAAATCACAAAATATGGAAATTACATGTTTTCTGACGCGTCTTACATTTTACGTTCAAATATATTTGAAATAATTTCGACTGTGCTCCCGAATAATAAGTCATTATATATTCAGTAAGAAGAAAAACACAAATTGAATAGATAAATGTGAATTTATTTGTAAATATTCTAGATAACATCTTTAAAAACTATTTTGTATAAGCTTAGCTACACAAAAACTGAACTTCATGTGAAATCATTCATATTATACATGCAATCCACATTTTTTCTGTAGCTAAACTTTTGCCAAATGTAGTTTTGTCAAGATCGTATCTTCTTACTTAATATGCCTATATATATATATATATATATATATATATATATATATATATATATGTATATATATATTGATTTGAAATCTAATGACAGGATTATTAATGTATGTACATTTTCAGTATATACTAAGCATTGCAGCAAGCAGGAAAGGCAATTCATCCAACTGTTTGGTTTCGTCCTTATTTGCAACGCCTCGAGAACTGTTCAGAATTTGCCGCGGAGGGTAGTCAAACCGGGGCACATATTCTTCATTCTGAGACTTTCCACTGCGTCACCTGTACCGCATAATACACGAAGTTTGAAGTATAGTACCAATTTAATTTTCTGATTAGCCTTTCCAGCATGTGAAACCCACTTAGAAACTTAATAGCTAAAGATCTAACTAGTCCACTTTGACCTGTCGTTATAAAACAGAGACCATGGCACTTGGGAAAGCTATAATGATGTCAAAAATAATTGCAGGATCTTGATTATATGTAATTTGTCAGTATAAACTACAATTTTAATCCTTATTGGAAACTCGTCAAGTACTATCCAGTACCGCAAATGACAAAATGACTTCAAAGCCAAATCATTATATATAATATATACCGAACTTATAAATTATACCAATAGAATTGTTTTCTAAATGACGAGCCTGAAATTTGTACCAACACAATGGAATTCTCGATTCCATAAATTTCACAGAAATTTGGAATTACAGCTTCTTTAGTATGTGAGTTAATGCAGAAAATCCATAAATTGTGGCCTTGAATGAATAGATTTATCTCAGTTCGCTTTGATAATAACATAATACAATTAAAAATATAATAATTACCTTCTGTTATTTATATATTTATTTTGAACAAGGATTCAATCTTAATATAAACACCTGACCAATTATGTACATAAATTTGTCAGTATAAACTAAGTATTTTATAGTGTGGAAAAGGCAATTCATCCAGTAGACCGGTTTCATCCTTATTGAGAACTCATCACGTACTGTCCAGAATTTGCTGTGGAGAAGGCTCGAATTTAGGCACGTCTTCTTCGTAATCATGTGCTCTAGCCATTGAGTCACCCTGCTGCATAAACAGTACGTGATGCGTTCCCAATAAGGATGAATCCGGTCTATTAAATGAACCGCCCTTTCTACATTATACAGAACTTAGTTTATACTGAAAAATGTATACATAATGGGACAGGTTCTAATATCAAAATCTCAACCGTGATTTAAATAATTGCTATCACCGTCCGCCCAAATAATGTTTACTTAATTATGTCTTGTTTGTTTTGGTGAAAATATATATATGCAATTATGAAGAAGGTTTTGTATACCAAGTAATAAGTAGTATCAAAAAGAGCAAGAAGCATAAACAATATTCAGCGTTTTTTTCTTCAAATCAAGTTTGCGAGCTTGAAGTAAACACCAATCCCATTGTATTTAACCAGTCGTCGAACAACATAACAAAACTACCGCCAGCTGCAACGCACTGACGCGTTTCGACCTTCCATGATCATCTTTAGAGTACGACGGCAAACTGACTATCGAGGATCAAACCGCATTGAATATATATGGAAATCAAATTTAGATATGCGGCTCAAACCTATAGCAGTCTCGCATATATTGAACTTGACTGGAAATGTCGGCTGCACAATTTCTATGCAGTCACGAATATAAACTGTTTGTAGCTTTCGCCACATATACATATATAGGCAATACAATTTAACAATAATTGTTTGTGCGGGTGTTGGTAATAATTCTGTAAATCAAGTTTGCGAGCTTGAAGTAAACACCAATCCCATTGTATTTAACCAGTCGTCGAACAACATGAAAAAACTACCGCCAGTCGCAACGCACTGACGCGTTTCGACCTTCCATGATCATCATCAGAGTACGACGGCAAACTGACTATCGAGGATCAAACCGCATTGAATATATAAGGAAATCAAATTTAGATATGCGGCTCTCACCTCTAGCAGTCTCGCATACATTGAACTTGACTGGAAATGTCGGCTGCACAATTTCTATGCAGTCACAAACATAAACTGTTTGTAGCTTTCGCTACATATACATAATCTTATAATAATATTGTGAGAATACCTTCAACAACACATCCTGATAACTGGTTACACTGATTGATCATCATCAACGTACGACGGTTTGATCCCTCACAGTCAGTTTGCCGTCGTACTCGATGATGATCATGGAAGGCCGAAACGCGTCAGTGCTGTGGCTGGCGGTGGTTTTGCTATGTTGTTCGACGACTGGTTAAATACAATGGGATTGGTGTTTACTCTAAGCTCGCAAACTTGATTTGAAGAATTGTTACCACCACCCGCGCAAACAATTATTGTAAAATATTCAGCGTGAAGTAGATGTATAATCTCATGAAACATGAGTTAGAACTTAAAGGCGTCACATCTGCAGAAATCGGTAACAAGCCCTGTACCTACCATATTTTAGGTCAATATTTTGGGACAAGTGAACATTTGCGTCACTAATACGAATGTTTATAGAAGCATTAATATATATTAATTGATATAAATACATCGAAATTACATAATAAAAGCCAACTCTTCTCATATGCAACTCACCGTACATGAACAATGCAGAAACGCAATAGTCTTCGAAATGCCAAGTCATTACATGGTACCATTACTTTTAATTTCAAGATATGCTAGATTTCCCAAAATTGAGAATTACAACTACTTATAAACTCATGCTACTCCAGAAAACCAAACCGCTCTAGTCTTTATCAAAATCATTTATCACATATTGCGGTAATCATGAAATCATTAAATCAAATGTAGAATAATTACCTATATCTTCTTAGCGTAAAACTAATATATATGCAATTTTGTATTTTTTATTGCTTACCTTGTAAAAAATCAGTTCAAATAAGATCAGAAGTATAAATGAAAGTCAACATGAACGGAGGTATAATCCTATGTGTACATTTGATTCTTGCTTATTGGCAACTCATTAGTAGAAGCCGGTATTAAGCTTTATACCCACTATATATTTCGGTGAGGAGTGTGGGACAATTGGAGAAAGTACAAAACATCCACAGTGTAGTTAACTTCATACAAAGTATTCGTCATTGCTTTTTCATATCCACCTCACCATATTTAAAATATATCTCCACCGTATAATGTCTAAATTCAGTGGTTCTCCGAATACAAGGCCTATACTTTGCACCAACACAACGAATTTCAAGTTATGCTAAATGCCATCAAAATTAAGATATGCAACTTCTACTCAATGACACTTGGTGCTGCACAGTACTAACATCCTTATATTACAGTTAAATACTGTTTGTTGCGAAGAACTAATATATATGCAAGTATGTATTAGGTTTTGCGAACCTAGTAACAAATTAGCTCAGTTGTGACCAGAAGGATAAATCAAAGGCAGCATGAACGAAAGTATAATCTCATGCACATTCGTTTCGTGCTTACTGGCGACTCATCAGTAGGAGCCGGTATTACGCCCTTTAACCACTATATATTTTTGGGCATATATATGGATAATTTTATATATTTTTATAATTATGCAAGATTTCGGTATAGATAAATGCGTATTCAACTGATTTACTAGATTCATTATAAATCGTGTGCACTGGAGAATCTCTCATGGTTGCTTACATGTTTATTTAGATCTGCATATTATATATGGTGGTTAGATACAGATGAGTATATATATATATATATATATATATATATATATATATATATATATGTGTGTGTGTGTGTGTGTTTATATACATATGGGAAGCACTCATAGTTAAGCTATATGTTTATTTAGATATGAATAGCATATATAGTGTGTATACGTATATATGAATGGATATTTTTGCACTTGTAATAGATGTATATATAAATAAGTATAAATATATGAATAGGTAATAGTTACATATGCTTTGTTTACATATTATGTACTCATTGCGAATTGTTTGCACTTGAATATTAATGAAGCCATTTTGCTGTTTATATATATATATATATATATATATATATATATATATGGCTATATACGTTTATACACATAGATATATAACTGGTATTTTGTATATTTTGTATCTTGCTTATATAATATTCGTTATTGTATGCCACATATTCAGTCTATTAACACTATCTCTCTCTTACTATTTAGCAGGGAAGCCTCCTTTCAATAGCCGATCGAGATAAATTAAATCATCGTTTGTTTTTTTTCTAAATTTTAATTTTAATTACTTTGACCTTGCAACATAACAATAATTCTGTATTTATTCGACCTTTTAACTGACCATTCGTCTCTCTATAAACTATTAGATTAGTTAAACCTTGAATTGAGTATTACTGCAATAAATTAAAAAATAAAGTTTATTCCTATCTTCTAAGAGTCTGAAGAAGTTATTTAAAATGCGTGACATCCTAGAAAGGCCTGTATATCAATCCTATTAGTTTGCTTTTATTTATTTTATCTAAGTCAATTAGGATGAGTATACACACCTATTTCCGGATAGAATTTCGTGTTTATGTATTTTAAATTATACATCTGAGTATAGGTGCATAGTTATAAAAGCCAGATATATGGACAAGCCAAATCTATATTATGTTAAATAAATATCTGTCATGAATGAGGATACCATATTTGCCAAAAGTTGCTTCTTCAGTGAGTATTGTTTTAATGTCCTGACGATGGGACGATAAAAGACGCACCGAAACGTCGAAAGAAATTCGGCAAAACTTGATATTATAGCATTTGCGGCGGGCAAGAATGGTGTGGAATGCTTAGGAAAGGCGGTACCTTTGGAAACTCATAAATCAGTGAAACTACCTCGCTGTGCACCTGGAAATATAAAGGAATCTAGATTTTACCGAAAAATAATGGCTATTTATTGTCCCGCAATAACAGCTTGCGGTTGTATTTGTATAACTACAAAAAACACATTTTAATTCGACAATACTATACTCACTAGCCTGATTCTACATCAGCTATCACATATTAGGTAAACATGATATCATTTGAGAAATAATATAATTCATACATAATTTTAAATTTAGCCATGATTACGTATTGGAAATTGTAATTGAGATATCAATCATGTGTAAACTTGTACATTTATTATAAAGCTGATACGTAATACACAGTAGGAAAGGCCGATTACTTTTCGCAAAGACTAAACTCGACTGTAAAAGCCGGCTCATTATATAATGATGTTTTTGAAAGCAATAAGGATAAAGTTATATTTAAAACAAACAACAAACGACAACCAGAGAGCGGTAAATGTACACGCTGTGATGCGCGCGTACGCACACACACGGAAACAATTAATAGTTTATATTCAAAACGTGTATGAACTTCTTTTGTTTTTTTCTGGAGGATTAGTAATGTTGAATAAAATAGCATCAGTTATGTCTATAACTTTTTCGCTTTTCGCTTTAAAGAATACTTCGAAATCTGCTTGATTTTCGGTGTGATTTCTATAAAAAATGTGTTCAGCAATTGGGGATAGTCAGATCGCCGGCGTACTCTGATGATGATTATGGAAGGTCGAAGCACGTCAATGAGTTGCGGCTGGTGGTAGTTTTGTTACGCTGTTCGACGACTGGTTAAATACAATGGGATTGGTGTTTTGTTCAAGCTCGTAGACTTGATTTAAAGAATAGTTACCACCACCCGCACAATCAATTATTGGTTAATTGTATTGTCTGTATATGTGTGTGCGTGGCGAAAACTGCAAACAGATAATGTTCGTGACTGCATAGAAATAGTGCAGCCGACATTTCCAGTCAAATTCAATGTATGCGAGACTGCTAGAGGTGAGAGCCGCATACCTAATTTTGATTTCCATATATATTCAATGCGGTTTGATCCTCGTTAGTCAATTTTCCGTCGTACTCTGATGATGATCAAAGAAGGTCGAAACGCATCAGTGCGTTGCGACTGGCGGTAGTTTTGTTAAGTTGTTCGACGACTGGTTAAATACAATGGGATTGGGGTTTACTTCAAGCTCGCAAACTTGATTTAATGAATTGGGAAAACTTGTTTCCCTATGCCAGCTGTGCGTAGTTTAAAATGGTCTTGAATTCACTTCTTTAGTTATCGGATAGTCCGGCTTGCATATAGCATTGAGCAGGTATAGCATTTGTACAAAATAAAATACTTTAAACTATTCAGAGAGCTTATTTTTTACATTTAAATTTAGAAGACGCTTTGTAGTACAAACAAACATCAACTGTGTATTAAGTATCCAAGACATCACTGTTTTTTTTAATCTGACTTTATAATGAATGCAAGCTTCCACACATGATTTATTTGTAAATTAAAATGAAAACCACAACTATTGAGTATTATTTCTTGCGGCCAACTAATAATTATTCAATTGTGCATAAAGTATTGCGTTTCCAGTGTTAAATTTTTCAACTAGATCCAGAAATATGAATAAAGCCAAAGTGAATGAAAGGTACAATCTTTGTATACATACGTTTGGGGCTTTTGGCGACACTTAAATAGGAGCCGGTACTGCGCTCTTTATCCACTATATATTTGGGTGAGGAATGAGGGATAATAGGACCGCACCCTCTTCCATAAGAATGTGTACATCTGCAGTATTGGAGCCAACTTCAAACAAAGTCTTCGTGAGTGCGACTTCAAAACCAACTCGCTATATATTAAATATATACCGAGCCTGTTAAAATGTAATAACACCATGTTTTTTGAGTCGGTACATGGTACCAACACTATGGTTGCCGAATGCATACATGATACCATTACGTAAATGGTATCAATAAAATAGATATCAAGATAGGCTAGATTTCATCAAAATTAAGATTTTCAACTACAAGTCAACACATTTTAAACCGTAAAATCCATACACTGTAGCTGGGATCTACATCATTTAAAAAATTTCAGGTAATTATGCTATGATTCAATTAAGTATAAAATGGTTATTTATAGTAAGGCGTGAGAACTTATATATATAAATATATATATATATATATATATATATATATATATATATACATATATATATGTATATATATATATATATATATATTTATATATATATGTATATATAAGCAATTTTTATAATAAATTGCGCACCTTGTAACAATTTTTTTCATTTAGGACCAGAAAGATAAATCAGAAACCGTACGAGGTAAAATATAACTTAAATCTATACAGCGCTTCTTGCTTACTGGCGACGTCTGATCAATTGTTTGGGGCATTTTACGATTATTATTTTTAATAAGACTTGAATTTCTTAGTGTAATAATATTTCGAGTGTACATTTTTCTTATGGAGTGACGAAAACTAATTTTTCATTTGCATTTCATATATATATATTTCCAATAAATTATGTTTTTCATTACCTCTATATTTAAAAGCTCTCATCTGTCCAGTCTGGAATTTATCCTTGAAATTGGCCCATAAATCAACTTAATTTATAAGTAGTTACCTATCAATGGATTGTAAAAATTCGTCATCATCAGAATTCTGATCTGCTATTAAATCCATATTTCACCATTGAACTTTACTTAATTGTTAACGTTTTATTATGAAAATTAGCCGACATGTATGAATTTCAAGATGAGATTCTGAGTTTTTATTTCACTCAAATATGAATAGCCAAAAAAAAGGGCAATCATGTTAGACATATAAACAAAAAATTATTTTGATCAATGTGTTCAACTTTAAAGCCGACCATCCAGACCCAATGTATTTCTATTGTAATCTTTGGCGGAGTAAATTCAGTGTAGATTCAATTGCTAAACAACAAATGATTTGATCCAGTGTCACTATGTAAGACAATGGCGATCAAACTCTTTGTCAATCTAAACTACCGCGTAATAAATAGCTGACATTTTAACCAAAACACTTTTCAACGAATTCCTCTTTCATTGTCAAATATTTATATTTATTTCCTTGTTAGTAATGCCTGATTTCCATTTGTAATGATTAATGAAATCTTTTCAATATATTTAATAAATTAATTGTCTGCAAGCAAATTTATTTATGTTAATTAATCATTTGCGTGTATAACTTTTTCATATTCCCATTATTGGCAACCTATTCAGCCCTACTATGGTCTATATAATTAAACGAACATTGGTTGCGCGGATGGTGATAACATTTATTATAATCAAGGTTGCGGTCTTGAAATAAATACCTGACCCATTAATTACTTACATATGTCAGTATAAACTAAGAATTGTATAGTGTAGAAAAGGCAATTCATCCAGTAGACCGGTTTCGTCCTTATTGGGAACTCATTGAAATACATTGAAATTTATTTCGGTAAGGAAACATTTTATGCAAAGATAAAAATTTACACAACAGATCCAACCTTTCATCTACTAATTAAGTAACACGTTAACATATCCACTACTAGCTCACATTCAATTTTCTGAAATTAATTTAATAATCATTTTAAAATTTGTAAACTGTAATACCTGAATGCGTTTCTTCGAAAGATTACACATACACACATTATATGGTGTATACATATATATATACATATATATATATATATATATATATATATATATATATATATATATATATAAATTAATTAGAAAAAACACACATTGAACAATTGAAGGTAAATATAATTGGTGACATTTAACACTGAGCCAACCTGCCGCTGCACGGTGGCTTAATGGCCAGAGCCAAAGACTCCGAAGCAGATGTCCCCAAGTTCAAGATCTGTCCGCGGCAAATAATTTACATTTCTTAAAGAGCTTCCAATAAGTACGAAACCGGTCTACTGGATGAATTGCCTCTTATGCATTACAGAATGATTATGTTACACAAATGTACGCATATATAATGGTATTAGTGTTTATATCAGGATGGCAAGCTTAATTAACATCCGTGCAAAAAAAGATTGTTTGAGTGTACGCGATTTCCAAATAAATGAATAAATTTTTTAAATTTTTTATAATACGTACGACATGTATGAATGGTATGACATTTTCATTATCGAACATTTAAATTTGTCGCGAACCTAGTAACAAATTAGTTCAGTTGTGACCAGAAGGATAAACCAAAGACAGCATGAACGGAAAGAATAATCTCATGCACATTCGTTTCGTGCTTAATGGCGACTAACTGTGTGTTTCATTACGCCCCTAACCACTATATATTTGGGTGAGGAATGTGGGATAATAGGCCTAAGTACAACTCAGACGAAAGTGTAAACCTATACGTGAAGCACATCATATAAAGTCTCGAAATGCGACTTCCACGCTATAACTTACATATATATATATATATATATATATATATATATATATATATATATATATATATATATATATATAATATATACGGAGTCTGTATAAGATACCATCACTATGGCTATTGTGTCAGTAACCGATACCAATATTATAGTACCGAAAAGGAAGATAGTACAAAAACTAAAGTTACCGAATCGGTACATGGTACCGACATAATGGATATCGATAATAAAATACCTTTGGTGTACTATGAAGTTGGTATTCATTGGCACAACACATAGTGTTAGTATCCTTTACAGATTCCATACATATATATATATATATATCTATATATATATATATACATATATATATATAGAGGATATGGAAGTCGCATTTTTGAGATTATATATGATGTTAACATCCCTACTATAGGTTTATGCATTCGTCTAGGAGATTTTACCGTTCTATTATTCTACATTCCTCACCCAAATATACAGTGGATATAGGGCATGATACCGACTCCTACTGATGAGTCGCCAGTAAGCACGGAACGAATGTGCATGAGATTATACTTTTCGTTCATGCTGTCTTTGGTTTCTCCTTCTGGTCACAACTGAACTAATTTATTACTAGGTTCGCAACACCTAATACGTACTTGCATATATATTAGTTCTCCGATTGTAATAGTATTTAACAGTTAAATGTGTCGTTTCATTTTATTATTTTCTTAATTCATGGTATCTCGTGAATCGTTTAATGTCAGTTAGTTGATTAACTAGGTTAGACATACATTCTGTTTTTTGTGCATCTTATTTTGATTTTCCAATTATTTTTATTCTGTATTTTCCGGGTGAGCTCGCTTTATGGCAATTGCACAACTGCAGTTTCTCGCCAAGACCGTAGTATTTTCTTACTTTGTGGCACATCTGATTCTTGCATGTTTCCGTATCCATCTGAATTTGTATATGCATCTAGATTAATTTCTGATCAATAGACAGTGTTTCACATATGTTTAAGAAGTTTTCTGACCTCGCTATGCGCAGAATTGAGAAGTTAGCTCTGTTTACTTGGTGCCCCGTTTGGATAATATGGTCAATAATTGCTGATATAGCGGACGGTTCCACTCCTCTCTGGATTAAGCTTTGTTGCAGTACTTTATGTGTTCTATTGATTAACTATTTATTGGATTTTCCAATTTATATTCTACCGTATATACATATTGTCCTTTGAATATGGATTTGTGATATACTGAACTTGTCACGTGCCACTGTTCTCTCGAAGCTGTTGAATGTTGATTAAAAGGAGCATATTGACATTCAATGTTTGTTTTGACTCGTTTTGTTATTTCATTATAAAATATTTCAACTGAAGCCTTCTTATCTATGATGTCACGATATCACATAATTATACTTCAGGTGATAAATTCTATAATGATCTAACAACAGGAGTCAACCAAGATTTATCCAATGCAGAATGTATCATCGCGCAAATGATGTGTGCGACAGAGTAATATCGGCAACGTATATGTACTTCAAACTCTTCAAACTGATAGAATTATACAACTCGCTACATCAAACATAGTATCTGGAATTGCTATTATAACAGCTGATGCTCGTAACTCAGCTATTAGATAAATTATATATGTTAAGTCAAAGTTCAGATGAGACACCAAACAAAAAGATGATCCAATGAACATGAAAACAAAAATCAATTACATCCTCAGAAAAATGAAATATACGTTCCAACATCTGTTACAGATTCTTTAGAAAAATCAGTGCTGCTTAGAGAAATTTATAAAGCGAAATCGATTGTCACGAATTTCGCAAGGCCATATTGTAAGACTTAATTACAAAAGACTCAAAAGGAACTCAGAATTCCTCCAACTCGTGCAATAATATCAATGGTGAACGCCCTATAGCAATGCATGCAAAGAGCTTATACTCACTCAAGCAGCCAATTCGACGCGTCTTTGCCACATACGATGTTAAAGTTTCCCTCTAATCATTTGAAGAGCTGAAAAAGAAGAACTTCGCCAAAGAAACAACAGTCTCAATGGATGCAATGTTGCTGTTTATGAACATACTATTAATATAGCCAACGATGATGATTTGCTGTTTATTCCGATTTGAATATCCAGATTGTCGGATTAGTGTGAAGGACATAAAACTAATTAAATTGGCCTGTACATAAAACATTCCGTTTCTATTTAAGCAGAATTGCCTTCGTCAGTTTAATGATGCTACACTAGGAAGTTGTATAGCACTACTTCTATCGGGTGTATAAATTCATCATCTAGATATTATCGGCCTAAAGATTATAATTTATTGTTGTAAGCTAAGTAGAAGATATTTTGACGATCTACCGTTATTTATTCGAAAAGCTGTAAATCATAAAATAACTTTAAGAATAGGCGAACATGGTCAAAAGTTAAATGATTTCGCAGGTGGTGATAAGAATCTTTTAAATCAAGTTTGCGAGCTTGAAATAAGCACCAATCCCATTGTATTTAACCAGTCGTCGAACAACATAGAAAAACTACCGTCAGTCGCACGCACTGACGCGGCGGTAGTTTTGCTATGTTGTTCGATGAATGGTTAAATACAATGGGATTGGTGTTTATTTGAAGCTCGCAAACTTGATTTAAAGAATTGTCAATCGAGATTTCTAATTTATTCTATTGTAAGAGAAAGACAACAAGCTTCATCTTCTCGGCATTCCACTTTTCCGACAAGATCGATACATTAAAGAACCGCATTTACGGAACAATACATTTATTACAAAAGGAGTGTCCGAAAATCCTACAAAAAGAGCCTGGTAAATAACAAAGCCTACCGGCTCCATAACTGTAGACTGTAACAGCAAGTTCTTCCTGAACTTACACTTACAAGGAGATATTCCAGCCTTAATACATTATGACTAGAAAAATAAACCAAATCACGAGAACAAAAATTTGTGAACATTAATAATCTTCTTCCTTACTTCTCCAAAACTCCTATTGTTTACAATTTTGAATTTATGTTCTATAGCACATACATTAAAGGAACATAGATCTTTAATTAATGATCAGGAAATCCAAAACAGAGCACTGAGTGAAAAATTCTTCAACATTTATGAAGCACTGTATATATAGCAGAAAAAAGCCTTGCTGAATTTTCAAACGTGCTATCAGCACAATACAGCGATTGACTAGCTGCGAATAAATGTAGCAGCAGGTATAATCGGTAAACGAAAGAAAAACAATATGTACAAAGGTCGCCGAATTTCGCATAAAGAGAGTCAACAACAAGGTCAAATGGACAAGAGAAAAGTAAAGAATCAGATACGATGCAAAACAAGAAAGTACTACGGAGTTGGCAAAAAACAGAAGTTATAAAAGCACTAAAAATCACGCTCACCCAGAAAATGAAAAACCAAAATAAACGAAATATATTAAACATGCGCTAGAATTAGATTTACGGGCCTTCCTATAACAGAATGTAAGCTTAGCCAAGATAGGCAACAACCTGACACTAAACGAATGACTATATGTCATTCCACTTTAGAAAAAAGTGACACAAAAAGACAGATTTAATAGCTCGCACAACAAATTTCAAGTCATCCACACATGTGACATATATAATGCAACGTAAACAAGTTTTTATTCATTCATTTGGAAGACCTTGCATATCAAATTCATGTTTTTGTGTAGTTAGGCTTTTGCTAAATTATTTTGTGTAGATCGTATCGAAAATATTCCCAATTAGCTTTCCCATAATCTGTTCAAGGGTTGCGTTTTTCATCCTACTGAACAATTAATCTTTTATTATTGCGGAACGCAGTGGATTTTATTCCATATATATATATATATATATATATATATATATATCCATAATATTATTAAATGCCCCTTATTCTGACTAAAGCTGATGAAGTGCTTACAATGTAAAACACAAATAAAACTTATAGAATGCACAACGATACTAACGGGTTTCTTGCTAATCAGTCTACTAGTAGTTCGATGTTTGATTTCATGAGTTATTTTTACAAACGGTGTGCTCAGCTATTACGCAAATGTTCTCCCTCATGTCAAATGTCTTTTAACATAAAGTGCTCTTGAATTCGCCTCCTTTGTAATTGGCGGTAGTTTTGTTATATTGTTCGATGAATGGTTAAATACACTAAGATTGGTGTTTACTTCAAGCTCGCAAACTTGAATTAATGAATCATTGACAGTACTGCTCTTAAAGCGGTATGTTATTCCTTCCAAATTATGTATGCGCCTTCGACATGCCATCAATTCCGGCTACACCTGAATAAATTGGTATTGCACGTTTGAGACGACGTATGACATTATCGATTTCGTTAGAACTCACATCTTCGAATTTTAGCTGATATGCTTGACAATAATTATTAACCGCACGCCATATTAAATCACTGGTAATATTCTATCTGTCCTTTTTTTCTTGTTACAGCTCGAATATCTGTTTGTCATCAATAACATTGCTTAAATGAGTAATGTTATGATTGGTATGCATAGGAAGAAGAAACGAGCCTTTTTCTTGCTACACTAATCTAATTTTGTTATTTCGCAATTCATTCAGTCATTTTGTGTGCTCCCTCGATAAATGGTTGATCGGTATGTGTTTCGCTTTTAAAAACTAATAGGCAACACGTAGTTCAGCTTTAAATAAAGAGCAAAATTTACCTTCTACAGCACCGCCTGATATGACATAATCATTTAGACTGTCCAGTGTGCATTTTTTTTGTTATTTTCTGTCTTAGGGTTCTTATTATTTTGCATGAACAGAATTTCGGGTCAAGCTGTAAGACTTCTTTGTTTTTTTTAATAGGATCAAACTCGTATAGTTAAAAGTAAATGTGTCAGAACTCTCTGGAAATGCATTTGAAGCGTGTTTATAATCAAATAAATCTTCGTGTCTTTATTTATTTGCTCTGTCAACGGCATTATAACCAGGCGATAAGAGGTTCCAACACCGAGATTTCTTTGTCCAAATTGCCAAATAGCAGGTTTTGAGTTTCTGTTGCATACTTAGTTAATTGCCTTGATATTTTCTTAATTGTACGTGGCTTAGCTGAACGGCAACTTCTGTAAAATCTTCGAATGAATTACTAGTTTTCAATGCACCAAATATAAATAAATGATGGCCTCGCTATATCTATATTTAAGGCGAATGTAATGACAATATTGTCTCACGGCATTTAAATTCATGTATAATTTTTGGTTCAGATAATATAATGCAGTTGTAATTTGAATGGAAAAACAAATCATGGATAAAATTAATAGTTCATTTTTTTATCAATAATATAAAACATTGAAAAAATACCATATTCTTTTCGTCATAATTCAACTCGACTTAAATATCTGGTGTATTATATGGTGATTTTTTGGAAACGATGGGGATAATTTTAGATTAAACACATACATATGCAAACAATTTATCAGTTTATATCTAAATCATATTTAAACTTCTTTCCTTATATAGCTGATGATTAAGAATATTGAGCCAAACAAGGAAAAGTCAATTAATCTATTCCATGTTGTGCAACATGTTTCTTTTATTGGATGAATTGCCTTTTCTTCACAACAAAATACCACGTTTTTACTGATAATATTAATATTTACAATGGGTCAGGTGTTAATATCAAGATCGCAACCTTGAATAAGTAATATATCTCACCGCCCGCGCTACCCATGTTTATTTAACATATGGAACTGTTGGCTCTGTTTAATATGTGTAAGTTGCTGTTCTGGTAGATGGAGGCGGAACATTAAAAAAATAAAAGACACCGATTGACGCTGATGTTTCGAATTTCGGCAATGACGCAATAGTGCACAGCACTATTTGCACGTGAACTCAATTGGGACACCTTCTCCTACTTCCGAGAAAACTTTGTTAGCCGTCCAGAAGATAAGCATGCAGACTATTAAGTGTTGCTGCTTTGGCGGCCTCTAGGTACTGATAAATGCTAGCACGCAATTTTCATTCGCGAAGCTAACTAATTATAAGCTTACAATAAATCACAAGCAGGACATTGAAAGTACAACTTAAAATGCACTGAGTCGCATCAATGGGAATCGAACAAATCTACTGTGAATTTGCGAAGTTGCATCGCAGCCTGTTAAAACATTGTATAAGCCATGTGCTTTGCTTTCTGTCATTTAGATTTCTGTTGTGCTCCTAGGGTTTGTGATTAGTTTAATAAAATATTAGACATGTATATTGCAGTTAAATACTGTTTGTTGCGAAGAGCTAATATATATGCAAGTATGTATTAGGTTTTGCGAACCTAGTAACAAATTAGTTTAGTTGTGACCAGAAGGATAAACCAAAGGCAGCATGAACGGAAAGTATAATCTCATGCACATTCGTTTCGTATATTGCAAACAAATACAGCCATTTTTAATTTTCTGGGTTTAACAATACTTTAATTACGATTTGCTGAAAAACGTGCATACTTTTGTCACTTTTACAGTGTTTCCTAAAAATAATTTCATACTATTAGTCTATTCGTTTTTAAGAAAATTTCTTCAAACATGTTTTCACTTCATCAGTACACATTCAGAAATAACTGGAGCAAGCAATTTTCAATGAAGGATAGGTCACCTTTATTCTTATTATTAAATAATGTGCACACGGATATATAAAAGTAAAAATATATTCAATATTGAATACACTCGCAAACATCAATCGTCACTGAGACCTGAAGTTTGTGTTATGAATAAGGAAATTGTCCTAAGTGCATAAATAAAGTTGCAATTAAGTTATATTTTAAGTGAACCATTCGAAGAAAGTTGGTATAACATAACTATGTCAGTGCATATTTTAGAATAATTTGACTTTTATGTCGCAGATAAGCTCCAAGTTGTTCTATAAACGTAAAACAATGAAAAGATTACACAGTCAGTAATTACTCAGGTGGTAACATTTCTTTAAATCAAGTTTGCGAGCTTGAAATAAACAAGTACCACTGTATTTAACCAGTTGTCGAACAACATAGCAAAACTACGCTACGTTGTTCGCTGACTAGTTCATTACAATGGGATCAATGCGTACTTTAATCTCGCAAACTTGATTTAAAGAAATTTTACCACCACTCGCGCAATCATTGAATATTTAACCGTATTGCAAATGTATGTGGCGAAAGCTGAAAAATTTTAATGTTCGTTACTGCATTTAAATTGTGCAGCCAAAATTTCCAGTAAACTTCAATGTATGCGAGACTACTAGAGGTGAGTGCCGTATATCTAATTTTGTTTTTCATATATATGCAAAGCGGTTTGAACCAAGGCTAGTCCGGTTACCGTCGTACTCTGATGACTATTATGGATGGTCTAAAAGCGTTAGCACGTGTGACTGACGATACCTTTGATATTTTGTTCGACGACTGGTGAAATACAATGGGATTGGTTTTATCTTCGAGCTCGCAAACTTGATTTAAAGAAATTTAAAAAAAAAATTGTTACTGCACTATTTATTTTACGGCTAAATAGCCATAACGCATTAGCTAAAATTCTTCTTGACATTTGTTGATTGAAATTTTGATCGAAATGCCGGTCGTCTTTAACCACATTTTCGTGATTATTTTTGTAACTATTTCAACGGTAAATAAATGATCTAGCATCACTGGCTATAAAAAAACTCTTACAAACACAAAAGAAAAATATTATTTTGGTTCTATTAACGACACCTGACGTAATAATTGGCATGGACTGAATGTCATTCAAAATTGTTACACATTGTGTAAAATAATCAAATTTAAATTATAAAATAAGAATAATTAATTAATTAACAAATAATGATGATATATTTTAAATTTATTTTTTCTCCCTAGTATTTGACTCTTTATGGATAGTGTGATTGGTTTTCGCCAAATTAAATGGTAACACAAATTTTTGAATGTCAACTCCAGTCTCTTAAATCAAGTTAACAACTATTCCGTCAATCTAAAGAGAGAAAGTAGGTTTTAACTTTTATCAATTTTTACATAAATTTCTGTTACAAATAGTATGCTTATTTTTTTAGCCGAAATGATTTTTAACGAACTCTCCCACTGTCTTTTTGATTCCATCGTTGAGCACTATTGTTGTTATCATATTGTTAGACATAGAATTTTACAAAAAATGTTCGCAAGTGTTCGATTATAAATGTGCCACGAAAGGCCTTCAGAAGTTAATTCATTCTTCTTTTTCAGAGTAAAAAACGAACAAAACTATTTTAAGTCAACGGAAGACAAGTAATGCTACCTTATATGTGAAGAACTTATTTGACTTCCGCTGAAAAATGTCGAGGTAAAATTAATGTGTCATATTCCAATAATATTGCGTCCGTTCAATTAACTTTTCACAGTATTCTTATAAGAGAAAATTGTTTATGCTTGCATTATTGATATTATTAAAATCTAAATTGCACGCTATAATCAAATCTAGTAACATGATATTTCGTATTGCACTTACAGGTTACGCTAACAGCAGCATAGACTAAATGCATACGTTTCTCTATTATGGGGAGCGTATGCTTCACCACAATTAATTTGGTGTCTTTTATAGAAACGTGAGACCAACGAACGTTCCAATCACTTACTATAATCAGGGTTGGGACATTGATTTAAACACCTCACCCATTAATTACATACATTTGTCAGTATAAACAAAGTATTATCTAGAGTAGAAAAGGCTAATCATCCAGTAGACCGGTTTCGAATGAATTGCCTTTTCTACTCCATATAATTCTTTGTGTATACTGACAAATGTAAGTAAGCAATGGGCAAGGTGTTTATATCAAGGTCGAAATCTTGATAATAGTAATTTTTAATACCGCCCGCGCAACCAATGGTCGTACAATTATATGAACGTTGCAAGACTTCCCAAAATTAACACATTAAAGCAAAACTGCAATTCACATTAAATCTAGTTCTACTCAGAACAAATTTGGAATACACTCTTTGTTCTGGAAAAAACTTAGTTGTCAAAAAGTAAATCAAGTCTGAAAAGAAAGCGATTATTGTTAGAATATGCAGCAAACATCGACTTAATTTAGTGTTGATCAAACAGGCTGGTTAAAACGACAGTAATATAGACATGGATATCACAAGAAACAGCAATGAGCACAGTTGGTGCAATGTTGTAATATGATATTTTAAAACACAGAATGATAGAATTTATGCAGAAGTATATAGCTCTGTAAACGTGATAAATAATTTTTCAAATCAAGTTTGCTGGCTTAAAGTAACCACCAATCCCATTGAATTTAACCAGTCGTCGAACAACATAACAAAACTACGTTTTCGACAACTATTTACATGTAATTGAACTGCTGTTTACTTTAAGCTCGCAAAATTAATTTAAAGAATTTCTACTACCATCCGCGCAATCAATGCTTGTTTATGTGTATTACCTGTATGATAAATAATTTCCGATTAACAATAATAATAGAGATTTCGATGTTCACCTATCATATGAACATATTGACTAGTTCCGGAAGAACGAGTTTCGAAACATTGCTGCTTTGACTACTAAATCAATAAATATTGGCGAAACATTTTCTCGCAATAAAAGTAGAGCGTTAAAGAAAGTTCAACGTTAGCTATAAATACATGTAAAGTAAATTTGCGCGATGATTAGACTAATTAGATCGGTGCTACTAGTATGGCCTTATAGCTCTATATGAGCAGTAACTATTTGGTCTATTAAAGGACCAGGCTCACAAAACCCCCAGTCTAAATTCAAAACATGAAATGCGCTTCTGAATAAATGTCGGGTAGGCCTAGTTTCTAAAATTTACAGTTGAAAAGACTGGTAAAATCTTAACAGAAAAAGCATTCAACTTACGGTAAGTTCGAATGGCACACAGATGATTAAAATTTCACACAAATTGATTAGTTAAGAAATAGTTTTCACAAGATTTTTAGGCATAATATTAATTTGCATGTAAATTGCTCAGTGAACATCGGAGACGGCGTAAGGAGGAACTTGGTCAATGAACATGACGGAAACCTTCGTTTTCAACGTCGTTAAATTCTACCGGCGTGTGTGATTATTTCTGAACTTCAGAAGCAGTATTTTTAGCACATCGAATCGATTGGGATATGGGCTTTGTGACGGCAGTTATGTTAAACCTTTTGAAAACGTACAAATCTGTATTATTTGTGCAAGAAATAGGTAAGCCATCTGTATTCAGCATTGAATTTGATGTCAGAATTTGATGGCCAGTTATGCACACAATGTGCACGTGTAAAATGTCAGAAAATTGTCTATCAATACACATTTTAATCATAAGTTGCACCTAGACAACAAAATTGTTCGTTCAAATATGATTAGAAGGATAAACCAAAGACAGCATAAACGTTTAGAATAATCTCATGTGCATACAAAAGTAGTTGTAATTCTCAATTTTTGTGAACTTTAGCATACTTTTACATCCATTACTATGGTGTCATGTGTCGACTCGTCAACCATAGTGTTGGTACAATGTACCTTTTCGGCAACCATATTGCTGGTATCAGTTACTGACACCAAAGCCATAGTGTTGGTACCGTATACAGGCTCGTTTATTTATATTATACTTAACGAGTTGGCCTTGAAGTTGCATTGAGCAAACCTTAAAATGGAGTTAGCTCTACTACTGCTTGTTTGCACATTTGTGTAGGAGATTTTACCGTCCAAATGTTCCACATTCCTCACCAAAATATTTCGTAGGTACAGAAGGTAATAACTCTCTTACTGATGAGTCGCCAGTAAGCACGAAATGAAGGTGCACTTGAGAATATACCTTTCGTGCATTCTGCCCAAGATTTACTCTTCTGGTGATATTTGAAATGAATGGTTTTACTAGATGAGCAACACCTATTACATATATTCATACATATAAGTTTTACACTGAACCACCCTTCCGCACACTACACATAATGTGTGGTTATATATTGGCTAATGATTTTGGTTAGTCTTTCTTTTAGCAGGGGCGGTATTGTTTGGTACCACAATTTAAAATATCCACCGCAAGTGTGTTTTTATAAAATTGGCACTTCGCCTAATAAAATGAACCTGATTAGTTTAGGAATTAAATTGTTAAATTTAAGGATGCAAAATTAGCAAGCAAGGTGTAATTGTGCCAACATAGTTGTTTTGATCCCTGTATATTAGTAAATATTTACTATATGTAAGACTACACTTTTATAGAGCTGAATTCTTTGTGGTTTCAGCTACAACAGCCAGATATCTGGCATGCACTGACACTGGAAAATGTCTGACGAAACGCGTCGGTGTTATTGAGGGCAGCTTTGTTGTAGTTGAACTCGTACAAACTCGTGTTTACGTTTACATTAATTCTTAGAACCGGGCTATAAAATATCGATATTTACAACAAAAAATGAATGATCATTTAACTGAATATGTATATATTTAGTTTTTTTATTGATTGTCCTTTAATTTTAAAAAAAATGTAGGCAATTATTCTAATATAAATTTTCAAATTCAAAACTCGGATTTTTAAATTATCATTATATTTAATATATAAAATGAATAATGAATATTAAATTAATACATAAACATATATATATATATATATATATATATATATATATATATATATATATATATATATATATATTTGTATTTCCGTATTAAAACGAGAACAGTTTACGAGACGTGGGATTTTTCAAAGCGTATCCAATTTATAAATGATAGGTTTGATGTATGCCTTGATTTGAAATTATTTCTATCAATTTTATTTTGTAAAGAGAAGAAACACAGGGAAACGCATTGGTTCGAACCTTTAATATAATGTCCGATTAAATAAAATACAATTTTCTTTAATCTTAATTCCGTAAACTCGATTTAAGTAATAAATTTCACCATACACACAGTTGGTGAATGTTTAATTGCATGTGTTGGCATTGTTAAACTGGTTAATATTTTGGTTAAATAAAGTGTAGCGAGTAAAATTATATTTATTCTAATTTAAAATACAGCCACGAACTGGAACATTTTTGCATAATTGATACATTTTGTAAGCAATCATACATACTCAATATATATAGATAAAAGAATAAATGTATGATGACTGTTTAAACAAAATTTGCTTCCGCTTGCAAATTCAATTCATCAATTGGCATGGTATCGGCTTAATTGCACACTCACCAGAATAAGCCAAGATTGCTTCTAATCAATTCGTTTAGATTAATCCTATACACTACGGAACTGGGCAAAACATGCATCTGTAAGTTTTACACCTATTTACGCCTTTTTTGGTCTATGGGTTTTAAATTGATACTAGCGTATAATATGCGGCTTCGATGGCATGGAGGATGGGTTCCATGTATGAAAAAATGCTCTGTATACTTTATTGGAATTTTTTAATACCTGGCTTTCTCACTAGCCACTCTGGATATGACTATAAAACAGGCATGGTTCCGCTCTACGAAGTTATACTGTCTTGAAGTATAATGCCAGGGTTTTGATAATATGTATTTTATCAGAATAAAAAACATTGCATATGGTATCAATGCCAATTCAACCAGGGAACCGTTTTTGATTTTATTGGAATTTTATTAATTATTGTCCAAAATATGTCACGGACGGGATTCGAAGCTGGGTACATAGTCTGATGAGAATAGGACTCTATCCACAGCGCCTCCTTTGCCCTATACTACGCGTAATATTTTTTCCATACGCCAAATTACGTATTTATATTTATCCATTACTTTATGTGGAACCTTTTTGAAATCTCATAATACCTGAAGTTTTAATCAGCCAAACCCGACCTTTCATTATACAACAGACATCATGATATTTGGAGAAGCCCCATTGATCAAAAGTCTAATTGCAGCATTTTGATTAAAAGAATTTAATCAGTATAAACTAAGCATTGTATCAGATAGAAAAATCAACTAATAGGTAAACCGGTTTCGGCCTTGTTGTGAATTTTTCGAGTACTGTTCAGAATTTGCCAAGGACGTGCATGAACTCGGGGCACATATGCTATGAAGTTTGAGACTCTATCTACCGCGTCACTGTTATTTCATTCTGAAAGCAACTTTAAGTCATATACGAACTTCATTTTTCTGGAAAACCTTTCATTCGGGGGTTACCTATAATGGGGTGGATAAACACAAACCATATGTTGGTATATGATTAAAATATCGTGTAATATGCGCCACGCTTGGTGCAGTTATTAAAGCCTTTGAATCCGAATCATATATGCCCCTAATTCGAGTCTCGTCCGCGGCAGTTTCTGGACAGTACTTGAAGAGTGCCAAATAAGGATGAAAACAATCTACTGAATGAATTATTATATTCAAGGTTGCGGTTTTCATATAAACATCTTACCCATTTATTATATAACAGTATAAGAATAAGAAAGCGAATAGGTTCAGATATCCTATTGAATCATACTGGCTAGATAATGGTCAGATCTGAACCCAAAATGCCTGCTCGAGTCCTGTCTGTGGAAATTCTCAGTACACGATGAGTTCCCAATAAGGACGAAACCGGTCTACTGGATGAATTGCCTTTTCTACACTATACAATTCTTAGTTTATACTGACATATGTAAGTAATTTAATGGGTAAGGTGTTTATATCAAGACCGCAACCTTGATTATAAAAATTGTTATCACCACCCACGCAAATAATGTTCGTTTAATTATATAAATACTGAATGAATTACCTTTGACACCTTATGCAAAGTTGAGTTCAACTAGAATCAGAAGGATACGCCAAAGTCAACATGAAGAAAAAATTAAATCTGATGTACACATTAGTTTTGTTCATATTGGCGGCTCAATTGTAGAAGCCGGTACTACGCCGTATACTCACCATATTCTAGTTACTATGTTCGCAACACTTAATACATTCTTACTATATATTTGGTCAGGAAATGAAAGTCATTTGGATGATACAATCACATATAAGAATATGCTTTCAAGTAGTAATGTAGTTATCTTCCTATAGACTTTGGCAATGGGGTTTCAAAGCTAGCTCACTATACATTATATAGAAGAATACGTACATATTTTTTCATGATACGAAGCCTGTAGTGGTTACCAAATCAAATACGTTTTTTGCTTATTGGAGACTCATCAGTAGGAACCGTCATCATGTCGAAAATGAACTACATATTTGATTGAGAAATATAGGACGTATTGGCATTTTTTACCGATATATCGCTTGAGATTCTAATTTCATTTTGTCGTGTCTCTTTTTGAAGTAATTATCTACTAGGGTTGCAACACATGAAGCAAATTTGTTTATATATTCCTTTTCTGTAAGCACGAATACAGTGTTATTTTAACTACTAGAGATGACAAACTGGTTTTGTTAACTTCGATAAATGTGATGCCAAAATAGGAAATGCTTCACAAAATTTAGCTGGCATTGTTGATGATGACTATCCTGCGGTAGGTAAGGGGTGGAAGTATTCTGCATAACATTGCTAGATTTGCTTACTTATGGACTGTTAAAAACAATAGAGTTGACGGACTTGGGACAGTTAAGTATGAGTAACTTTTGTTTCAAATTTATGCATAAATATATTTTGTATGAGCTGCAATTATCTATATTAACAGATTTCTGGTTTGAGCCTCGATCTCTGCAATTACAGCAAGTACTGGATAAGCGAATAATGCGGAGAAAACCAGACTACAAGTTTAATTGCATTTTTTATCTTATGCAATGCTCAATTTATATTTAAATTACATATAATAAAATCTTGACAAATTATTATCACTTCTACGCGTAAAAATTTATCTGTTCTATAACGATAGATAGTTGGTGGCCACTTGGATCATTAGGTCTCAGTCGAAGCCAGAAAAGTTTAAGTTTATAATTATATATATATATATATTTATATATATATATATATATATATATATATATATATATATATATATATGTCACACCGATCAAATTCTATTAGAACGTGATTGTTTTTCCAATTTTCCTAGAAGTATTCTAAATTCACTACATCTAGCTAAGGACCATTTTTCAGAAATTAGGCATTTCAAAATGACTTGTTTAATTTGTCTTTGTACAAATTAATTTTGTACGTTCGTACAGATATCTTCTAAGTTTAAAAAAAGTTCATATAGTGTTATTGAAATGCATTTATCCTTTTATCAACCGTAAAAAGAAAGATTGCCATGAGGCAGGATACTTTTTGATTGGAAATTGCAGGTAACTAACCATTTTAAGACGTAAACAGGAACAAACCTGTCAATTAATGTATCCTTTTTCTGTGCATTCAAATATATGTGAATGAAATGAAAAAAATGTTCTCATGTCCCATGGTTTAAATGGCTAATTTATGGCTAAATCAGTCTGGTGAGTTCACACGCTTGCATGCAGTTCAACCATAACATAAATATTAATTTTTGATGCGTTTTCTTATAAACTGATTTGAATAGATGTCTGCATTTGATATACTGTTCATTGCGCTGCTAATCAATTTCATTTTGAATCGATTCATTTCGAAAATTCATGCAGAAATTAGCATGAGAAATACCATGAAATGTTATTTAAAAATCGAATGCATTTGCAAAGCTTATGCAATAGTTAATTTGTGCTAAATCCATATCTATATTATTATGAATTATTTTGTTAAAAAACTTTTACATACTTATAGATTGATCCTCGTTAGTCAGTTTGCCGTCGTACTCTGGTGATAATCGTGGAAGTTCGAAACGCGTCAGTACATGCGACTGACGGTAGTTTTGCTATGTTGTTCGACAATTGGTTAAATACAATGGGATTGATGTTTACTTCAAGCTGGCAAACTTGATTTGAATAATTGTTACCACCACCAACGCAATCATTGATTTTTTAATTGTATTTAACAAGTATGTGGTGAAAGCTGCAAACAGTCAATGTTCGTGACGACATAGAAATTGTGCAGCCGACATTTCCAGTCAAGTTCATTGTATGCGAGACTAATAAAGGTGAGTGCCGCATATCTAATTTTACATTTCATTTGTATGCCTTGCAGTTTGATCCACCTAGTCGATTTTCTGTCGTACTCTGATGATGATCATGGAAGATCGAAATGCGTCAGTACGTGGACTGACGGTAGGTTTGCTATTTTGCTCGACGACTGGTTAAATAAAATGCGATTTGTGGGTTTACAGGCTGTCAAACTTAATTTAAATTATTGCTACTACCACCCGAGCAATCACTGATTATGTAATCTTATTACCTATATATATATATACTTTATTTTGTGGAAATTGTATAAGAACACATTATATACAAGGTTTTCCTTTATTAATTGCATTTAATAAATTCATTGATAGAAGACGAATTATTTTATTTTAATAAAAATTTATAACACACGATTTCGCATTTACAAAATATCTGCGGAATTATTTTTTATAATGAGTAAAGTATAAAATTCTGTATGTTTGAATTGATTATAATTTCCACTTGCTATTTTTGAAAACTCAGTGAATGTCAGAATTAGTTTTATGGCATGTGTGAAATATTGTCATATGGATATCTGTTGGATACGCTCATCAATTAATTCGATTCAATCTATGCTTCATTTAAGTTTTAATCTTGAAAACTTTTACCAATCATTACATTAATTAAGCTTTACCTTTTCTGAAAGAACGATTTAATTTCTAAGTAAAAATACTCTCCGTGAAGTTTACTTTTGGGTATCACGGATGTCCATAAAAGTACTAAGTAACGCTCTCTACATTAAATAGGCAGAACAGTGTATCTATTTAAAATTGAAAGACATGAGTTAGCATATAGTTTCAAAGGTCAAAATTAACTAATTCTTCCAAAATAAAATCGCTATAAACTGAAATATACATGAAGATGCACGTAAAATATTCAATAAAAGGTAATACCCGTCATATAAACCGAAATTTTTTTGAGAATCAAACTGTCAGACTTAATAACCAATGAGCAGTATTCCCAGTGAGGGTAAAACCATGAATTATATTCACTATCATTTAGCATTACGGAAAAAACACGCAAAAGTTAATCTTTTAATGAAATAAAAAAGTGTAAATAAAGCAATATAGTTTGAACTGCAACAATATTAGTATAAAATTTCTAACAATTATATATTGCACTTATTGATCCAACTAGAATTTCGGTCGTAAACGGATATCTCCGCCTTATCTAATATTATGAATAATATTAACAATAAAAACAATGATTACAAAAACATAATAATAGATATATTTTAAAATAAAATACATTTGTGCACCGTATTCATTAAAAAATATTTTATTATTTGACTTATTTTTGCAAAAAACCAGTTGATGTAAGTGAACGAAGGCGTCCGTGTGTAATGTATTTGGTTTTTAATTAATACTTGTGAATACATGATTTTCATATTTTTCAACAATATTTTATACTATTATTTCACGGAATTTAAAAGAGGTTCCGTAAAATAAATTGTAAACGTAATGAACAATCATGCAATTGCGTAAGGATAAACCCTTCTAAATTTTACGTAAAACGTTAGAGACGTTATCATATATGAAAGATATAAATGAAAGTTGTAGAAAATATCCAAGATTCATGACGCTTTAACAAGAAATTCGTAACCTGTAGGATTTTTTACAAAGCCCTAAAAATTAACAAAAATATTCTCAACTAATACAAGATTAATTAAAAGGCAAACGGCAGAAAAGTATCAAGATATGGCAAAACATCCTTGAATAAGAAACAAAAATTCGAGTGCGTGTTTATATTGAACAAGAACGGGAGCTCTGGCACAAACTTAGTTTTATCCGGACTGCGATAGGTTTGGCGTGTTTACTGGCTACTTTTGTGTTTTTGTTGGGTTTAAAACGTAACGTAGGCTCTCAGGAGTCAGGTGTAAATCTTTTGATTTATGAATCAAGAATCGTGACAATCATAGCGTCAAACGAGGTGGAAAACGAACATGGAACGTTATGTTATGCTAACACGTTGCAAGTTGCAACAATATTTTCCACATTTTTGTTATTAATAAATTTAGAATAACTTCGTGCTTTACTTCTGTCGAATTAAATTACGTATAAAAGGTCTGGATGAACGGAAATAACAAACATTTATATAGATAAAATGATAATAAATAGTAGCTATTTTAAGCTGAAAAATGACTTTTTGAAAGTATGCTAATTGCTTGATATTGAAATAATTTATATTTACGGTTATCTGCAATTTTACAAAAACCAAATACGGATAACGAACCAAGTAGAAGTGGCAGATAGGGAATATAATTAGAAAGTGCTACAAATAAGCATGTAAGCTCCTTGCACAAAAGCAGATGCCAGTTATAAATTATCTGGTTAGACGAAGTACCAGTTATGACTATTAATAAATTTTTGAATTATAAAAAAGTTTATTAATTGGATAAGCATCAAATAAAAAATAAAGAAAACTGGAAAATCAAAGTTGAATTTATTTTAGCAAAACCTCACAACATAAAAAAATTTTAAGAATAGAAAATTTTGGTAAATTTTTCATAAGCTAGGCTCAATTCAAATAGAAAATGTTTGAAAAATCGGACAGAAAAACGATAAGTTTGTATTACTTATTGCGCATTCAGTAAGAAAATATTTCAGATAGGACCTTAGTCAGTATGAACAAGATATATAATCTCTTGTACACATGGATTTCGTACTTACTGGTGACTTATCAGTAGAAGCCAGTACTAAGTCTATAAACCCGCTATATATTTGGTCAAGAAACATAATTCAGGTTGGCAGTGTAATCTCTCAAATGAATATGTATTAAAACGGTAGTAGAGTTAAATTTGTAATACGTATGCAGTTGTGTATTGGGTGTTGCGCACCTAGTAAAAATTAGTTAAAATAAAATCGAAAGGATAAACTAAAGTTAGCATGAACGAGAGGTACAATGTCATGTATACATGCGTTTTTTGCTTACTTGCGACTCATCAGTAGGAGCCGGTATTACGTCTTATACGCAATATATATTTGGATGAGAAATGTGGAATAATTGGATGGTACAATCTCCTAGACGAATGCGTATACAAGCCGAAGTGGAGTCAACATTATATAAAGTCTACGAAAATACGACTTCAAATTTAATTCACTATATATTAAATATACCGAGCCTGTAAACGGTACCAACACAATTAATATCTGGATGAGCTTAATTAAATAAAAATTTGAGAATATTTGTTATTTCAGCAGATCATTACTCTCTACATCAGTTATCAAATTTCGCATTCGGCTACCGCTTAAATTGATTTATTGATTTCTGATAACGTTGTTTCATAGTATGTATTTTTTATAGTCAACGTTTGACAGCTCATAGATAATGACATCGAATCATAATTTATATTTTATATAATTACCGTTTTGCTTATATTTAAATTAGGTACAAATTGACAACAATTATTATTCGTTGTAATCGGAGGTCCGTGCCTAAACTATGTGAACACATGACCAGTACTCTTCTGTTCGTCTTAATAATTTTGTATTTAGAAACTATCTTATTGATAAAAATATAGGACAACTTTAATTGTATAAATCAATCATCGCAAATGCAATATATGTTAACAATTTGCAAAACGAAATTTTATGTCACAGTTAGACGGCCGACCGTCCATTTTGATAATTTTTTTCTGTCAAAACTGAATTATTTAAGTCAAGAACGGGATCAAGATATAAACGCCTGTGTCTTTATTTACATACAATGGTCATTATGAACTAAGCATTTTACAATATAGAAAGGCAATTCATCCAGTAGACCGGTTACGTCCCAATTGGGAACGCTTCTCGACTGTCTAGAAATTGCCGCGGACAGGGCTCAAAACTGGGCACGTCTGCTTTGGAATCTTTTGCCCTAAATATAGGGCAGAGTGACTCAGTGGTTAGAGAGATAGATTCTGAAACGGACGTGTCCATGTTCGTGCCCTGTCTCCGTAAATGTTGGACTTTACGTATTGAGATCCCAATAAGGACAAAACCGGTCTACTGGATGAATTGCCTATTCTACATTATACAATGCTTAGTTTATACTGACAAATTTATGAACATAATGGGACAGATTTTTATATTAAGATATCAACCTTGATTTAAACTATTGTTATCATTGCCAATGCAACCAATGTTCATTTATGTCGAAAATGAAGACGCGAATTGCAGTTTATTACACGAACATAATTCTAATTTATGAATAATAAAGTTTCTGTTCTGACCAGTCATGAGTCTGTCGTCTTCTTATTGATATGAAATTAGAGAGAAAAATAGATTATGAACCGATTTGAAATTAAAGAACCAGTTCACAAACGACGCAGATATCGTGATATGCTACTTCATACAACTCATCTGATAAACGAAGTTAAAATCGCTTTGGGTAATTTTTATAACTAGTTTTATTATAAGCAAGCAGATTATCGGTAGATTATTTGATTATGAGAGGATATACGTGGCCCAAGTCCTGCTGGATCTTTGATTCATACTTCCACTCTTGTGTGAGTATTTTTTACTGTGTATGGAATGAACGATTTATTAAAAAGTGCATAAATCTCTGTTTCGAAAGCAAAATTGAAACACGTGGAAACTTTTAGAGTCTAAGTTTTGATTTGAAATTGATAACATCAATTATTGGAGAAGTGGAATTTTTCAAGTTTAAACAAAATATCTGAAGGCTAATTTATTTTTAAAGGAACAAAATAGACTAAGAGAATAAAAACTAGGTGAAATTATTTAAACCAAGCTTGCGATCTCGATATAAACACCACTGTCGTTATATACATACATTTGTTGGTAAAAACTATGCATTGTACACTGCAGTAAAAACAATTCATCCAGTAGACTGGTTTTAGTCCTTATTTGGAAATCTACATATACTGTTGAGAATTTGCTCCTGACAGGGTTCAAACGTTGGCACATCTGTCTTGGAGTATGTTATCTAACCACTGAGCTACGCTTATCTTAGTATTTGTATTGTATATGGAGTAAAGGATTTATAACATATTGCATAATTTTTTGTTTTATAACTAAATTGAATACAAATGAAACCATTTATAGAATTTGAGCTCTGATTTGATTTTGTTAACACGATTAATTATAGTCGAAGAATTTTGAAAGTCTAAAAGAATACACAATAGGATAAGTTGCACAATTTATGATTACGTAATTGAATTCTAATGACAATGTTTGACAATCAGGCATTTTTAATACCAGAATAAGAGATCTACAGGAATAAATGCCTAAAGTAAACTCTTGCGGTACTGTAGTGCCGGCAACTGGCAAAAGCTGTTTACATTTTATATGAACTCCCAGCATGACAGTTAACTTTTACATTTAAGTACATTTTTATCACCTAAAAATATTTTTTCCTGCAAACTTCCACTATTTTATTTTGATTGCCCTTAATTTAACTTCTTCAGGAAAACAATTTTGTTGAAATAAAATATTGAGCTCTGTCTTTTACTCCCTCAAACGCACATATTATTTAGGAAGGGAAAAACATTTGGAAACTTGGTGCAAGTTTATTTTGAATAATGATCAGAGATTTACGAGAATGTTCAACTTCAAATAACAGACTTTAATCTAAATACATTCTGAGTTTTCAATTAATAAAGCCAATTAAAACTGGTCAAATTTAATATTTTCCACCATTTCTTGTTGATGAAAATAAAAGCAAAACTGAAAATCAGTTTTGTTTTCGTTAACTTATTGAAATAAAAACAGAATATATGCAACTGAAAAATTGTAATTTGCAGTTGAGCATTTTCGTAATAAACAGAATATAATCAACATTAAAAATACTTTTTGTTATTAGATGTGTTTTCTCTTCCTAATATATATACTATTTGGTCATTCTACGCATATATATATATATATATATATATATATATATATATATATATGTGTGTGTGTGTGTGTTTGTGTGTGTACAGAAGTTCTACTCTAGAAACACGGTTTCCAGCATTTCGGACAAGCATTCCTTAGTTTGAAGGCTACTTGCTATTGTTTGTTTCAGTCTGTCAAATGTTCTACATCATTACATTGTCTAAATATTCCACAGAAAATCAGAACTCAAAAGGTTTGGCACACACATACACACTACATTTTACATGTTAGTATAGTATATTTCAATAAACATGCCTAACAGAAGAATGACTGAAAGAATCTGATAAACACGATAAAAATCCATGATAATGACACATTGAACATTCATTCACTATCTAAGTCATAATGAAATGAAATTAGAAAGTTGAAGTGAACAAAGAAATGAAATTACCTGCTGTTCTAATACCTATCCACGAACAAATTTGATGATACATTATTAACACACACCAACCTTAAACTTCAAATAACAAAGATGACTGAATGAAACAGGAGGATTATTGTTATATGATGCACTACAACAATAATTCCTGCCCTAGACTGGCACTTTCTGCCTGTAAATGATGACTAGTACTAACCGAAAATTAATTAAATATATTACCAATTTATTTATAATTCTAAATATATTAAATAGAGTCAGCGATAAGTATAAAATAACCAACAGTTGAAAAGCACAAAAATAAAATTGTTTGGACCAGTGTCTCAGGTAAAAGTATTAAATTATAAATCAATAGCGGCCATATTGACCTTATAAAGGACCAGATTACAAAAAAATCAGCCTAAATTATAAACAGATCAAATGCCGAATAATAAGAACCAAGAAGGAAGCTTTAAAAATGAATACGCAGCGAGGAGCATGAAGATAAATCTAAGAAAAATATAAACAATAAGTTTATCTGAATCATTTGTTTTGATATTGGTTCAGTTGTTCTAAACCAGGGAAGCGCAATTTTAAAGATGCGTGGTTATAACACACGTCGCACAATAGACGTTGGGTAGAATTCGCTTGGCATTAAAATTTTGATTGAATCCGCTTTGCATTAAGATGTTGCCAGTTCTTTTTTCGCTAAATTGATTGCACGTTGTCAAATACTGCAGGCCTGCGTGACCTCTCGGAGTAGAACGCCATCTACATTTCACCTTGAACGTTGGCGTCGTGACACGTAGGTGAAAATTTTAAAGAGACAGTTTAGATCATGTTATTTCTGTACGAAACGAGTGAGCTATGTGTAGAATGTTATAGGCCATGGGACTACCACATTGAATGATTTTATCGCAGAAGCGGTCTTGAATTCGAGATGCCTGCATATTAAATTATGAACTGGAGAAGAATATTTCAACTTTGAAAATTTGACAAACGCAGTAAAAATGACCTTGTGTGATTAAATCGCATGTAGACGTCATAAAACTCTTTGCTTCATGGAAGCGGAACCCAACGGTTACATTTGATCTGAAAAATTGTTGTGAACTCAAATGCATTTTGTGCTCATACAGATGCAGCATTCACATTCTTGTCATAAATCTGGAAGGTAATTGAAGCAATTTTAATTTATCTGGAGGTTTCGTGTAGTCACTATCTGAATTCACGTACGTCGAATAATATTTTAACATAGGTAATATTCTATTAAAACACTGCAAAATTAAATCTCCTCCAAAGTTAAACAACTCCAAAGATGGGTGCAAGATTCGAGATTATGTTCGGCGACAATCTGCTATACCTTCTCTAGCTAGATAGTTGTCAGCAATTCGATCAGACCGTTCTTAATTTAAAGTTTACCTACTATTGTTTACTTCAGTCTGTCGAATATGCTACGTCACTGCGCTGTCAAAATAATCCAAAGAATATCAGAACACAAAAGGCAAGGCACACACCAGTATATTGCACATGTTTACGTAGTAGTATCAATTCAACTTGCCTAATAGTAGGCTGACGGGATGAATCTGACAAACACAAAAAAAATCCTGATATTGACACACTGATTAATCATACACTATCTAAATTATTTTCAGCTGAAATAAGAAAGTTACAGTATTCATAGAAATGCGTTCTACATAGATGCTGCACAAATACCAAATCATGAAACAAAGGGAGGAAAACGTTTTTGAAATAGACCAGGTTTAAATAACAAAATATTAACGATTAATGAACAGGAAAATATGATAAGCATTATAAAAATTGACATTAATATCACAGACTGGCATTTGTTGCCAGTATACAAATTTTAATTCTAAAACACATTTCGGAATATAGACATTTCCAGACTAAAAATTTATTTTCAAAAACCAAGTTATTCCTATTCTTAAAGATAACAATATTGTACAGAGGTAGTCATAATTATAAAATAATCTGAAAATGGCCATGTAAAATAATAAGACTGGTTGGAGCAGTGTCATCGTTACAAGTATTTGACTCTAAATCAGAACACACCATTGGGACCTTTCAAAGGACCAGGCTATATATATATATATATATATATATATATATATATATATATATATATATATATATTTAATTAGGAATAATAAAATCATTAATAACAAAATGGATAACAGCTTACTATTCTCGAGAATACTAAACTTCACTTTACAATCTTTCATTTATATAAATTCTGGGTTTTCATTTGATTATGCGGGTGGCAACAAATCTGACTAGGTTTTACTTCTATTTCTTGTTTGTGATGATTAGTAAATGTTTGTGCGTGTGTCTGTTTGTGTACTTGTTTGGGCAGTACCCTGTACTTCCGAATGGCGAATGAGCTCTCAACAGCCACCGGCAACCATGCAACTTACTGCTGCCTTGCAGACTGCGCTTGGATGTGCAAAGGCTAGAGGTGCGTCCTCGATCAAAAAGCCGAGTGGTGAGGGGACACCACTTGTACCAAATTCCCAAGAAACTCCATGAAATGTCACAAATACCGTTCATGCTACGGCGTCCCCGGCAAGCGACGCGCTCTGTATCAGCGCGAAAACACCTATTTATTTCGGGTGTTGGAATGTTCGATGTTCCGAAATGGCTGCCAACCGCCCGGCATGGAGAGGTATAATCCGGGATTTCTATGGAGCCGGCTTATCCTCCAAAAGGAGTCAGCCGCAGTAAAGTAAAAAGTAAAAGTAAAAGTACTTGTTTGCATGTAAGAGTCCTTCTCGAAAGCAAGCACAGTAGTCACAAACGCAAATAGACTTACTAATCAGCCAAAACAAGTAATAGAAAACCGAGTCATATTTGTTGCTACCCGCATATTCAAATGAAAACCCTGAATGTACATAAATGAAAGATTGTAGAGCGAAGTTTAGTATTCTCGAAATAAATGGCCATTATCCACCTTTTTATTAATGTGTCTTTTCTTCCTAATTAGAACTATACTTTGTAATATATATATATATATATATATATATATATATATATATATATATATATAAGAACAAAACAACGTACTCCATGGAATAACATTTATTAATAAATCTTATTTCTACCAGTATCTACAGCCATTATTCTGGATTCGTTAGTATATTCGTTCATGCAATCCCAACTGTACATTTGTCGTAACCAATCCCCTGTTCGTTAAGTCAGTCTTTGCTTTGCGCAATTTAGACCAACCCTTATGTATAACGTCATGTGGTGTGTCATCGCTTTCATTGTAATTGCGTCCGTAATTGACGTATGTGTCGTATTTTGCGAAGCATTGGCTATTTTTAAAGGCATGTCAGTTATGTCTTTGTTCCAGTCCAATTTAATTTCTTTTTGAATTATTTTCTGCACGTTTAAGCAGGGCTTCAGCTTATTAATTGCAATAGCTTCAAAAGCCAGAAGCATTTTCTCTGTTTTTGCCTTGTAGAGAACTGAAAAATTGTTACTACTAACAGCATGACCTGTGAGTAGTACATGCTCGCAAATTGCTGATTTTTGAGCAGGAGCTGCACCCCTCTTTAATAGTTTTTGAGGGAGATGCTGATTTATTCTAGTTTCGAGCCTCTTTTTTGATCTGCCGATTTACTGACAAAGGTGTTGACGTCACAGAGAGGCTATCTTTTTCATTCGTGCGCATCAGTTTTGTTGTGTTGAACACCGCTCTCACCTGTATTGCTGGAAATCGTGCTTTAGTCGCTCGAATTACTTTTCTTTTGAAGATTTCAGCTGGAAGGTCACCTCCAAATGGAACACTAAGTGTTACTCTCGGGTTGTTTTGTCTTCCTCCAAATTGGCCTCGATTTTGTTTAGTTGCCTCAAGTTGTATTCGATGAACCAGTCCGGATAGCCACTATATCGCAATGCTTCTCGAAGAAAATTTAGCTCTAATTCAATGTTGTCCGGTGAACAATTTCAAAATACCTGCAATGCTCAGAACATCGGTCGATCAAAAAAGAGGCTCTAAACTAGAATACATCAGCATCTCCCTCAAAAACTATTAAAGAGAGGTGCAACTCCTGCACAAAAAGCAGTAATTTGCGAGCATGTACTACTCACAGGTGAGCGCTGTTAGTAGTAACAATTTTTCAGTTCTCTACAAGGCAAAAACAGAAAAACTGCTTCTGGCTTTTGAAGCTATTGCAATTAATAAGCTAAAGCCCTGCTTAAACGAGCAGAAATTAATTCAAAAAGAAATTAAATTGTACAGGAACAAAAACATAACTAACAGGTCTTCAAAAATAGGCTATATTCCGCAAAATACAACATACCCGCCAATTATGGATGCACAAACAACGAAAGCGATGGCACACCACATGACGTTATGCAATAGAAGTGATTTAAATTGTTGAAAACAAAGACAGACATAGCTAAAAGGGTATGGGTCATGATAAATGTACAGTTGGGATTGGATGAGCGAACATATTAACGAATACAAAATAATGGCTGTAGATACTGGTAGAATCAAGATTTATTAATAAATGTTATTCCATGGAGTATGTTGTTTTGTTCTCA
>JAQBSW010007723.1:0-38884 GCA_029291075.1 Eudiplozoon nipponicum | reverse complement strand
ATGTGGAATAATAGGACGGGTTTGTTTGTGTGTCAAGATGAGTGCCAGAGAGCGACAACAAAACCTCTTCTGTTCCGTTTGAATAGCCGAAGTAGAGTACAAGACTTTGATAAAGCAATTATGAGATGTCAATTGTTCATGTGTATAATCATTTCTAAGAGATTTGAAGGTCAAGCGACATGAAAAAGAAAATGTAGATTAATTCATGTATACAGTAAATCAACATATAACCATGACAAATACAACTTACAATGATTAAATAGTGCATCGTCCATTGCGCGGTATCAAAAGGGACGCCTTATTTGCTGAGTCGCGCATGGTGGATAAGCGAAACACTTTAAAGATCAATTTTCTTGGGCATCCGCGTCAGTTCCGATTCCCGAAAGCATGTCTGTATCAACAGTGTGGTATGTTAGTCTCGAAGAACTATCAGAGTTAGAAGTACGCGATGCAATCCTATCTCTTAATCGCCGCAAAGCCATAGGCCCCAATAATTTGCTTCCAGGATTATTTAAGGATGGTGGCGATATACTTTTAGGAACGTTGGCCAAACTTTTGCATACTATATGAAATGAGTAAACCGTACCCCTTGATTGGAATGGGTCGACCATCATTCCTTTCTTCAAAAAAGGCAAAAGTAATTCGTGCGATAACCATCGTGGTATAAGTTTGACTCCGGTCGTATCAAGGTTATTTGCTTCGATTATCCTACGTCGTCTTATTGCTTCACGTAAATCACATAAAAGAGAAGAACAGGCTGGATTCTGCGCAGGACGAGGTTGTATAGATAATATTATTACGTTAAGGCAAGTTCTTGAACAGAGACACTTATATCACGTCCCAAAATAGCCGTCTTTCTAGAATTTAAGTGTGCATTTGATTCGGTAGATCGCACTGTTTTATTCCATATTTTGTTGAAAAGCGTTGTGCCCACAAAATTTGTTAATATTATATGCGCTCTCTACTCAAATTATTCTTGTCGCGTTAAGGTCTACAACGAATTAACGCATAATTATACAACCAGCAGTGGTGTTCGTCAATGTTGTCCATTTTCCCTTTTTTAATTTTGTAATCGATGCTATTATGAGCAACACTCTTCCACAGTCAGGATGCAGGTGTTGAAGTTCTCCTTAGCGATAAACTAGTCGATCTTGACTATGCGGACGATATCGTATTATTATTCGACAATCGGGATGCTGCCCAGGCCACCTTAAGTTGATTGACAGACGTTCCGTGTTTCGGTATGAAATTCGCACCCTCTAAATGTAAGATTCTGTTACAGGATCACTCACCACTCACTCCAACGCTGCGACTGCAGAATGAAAATATAGACAGTCGACAGGTTTACATATCTTGGAGGCTCTATCAATAACTTAGGAAAAATGACCGACGAGATGAGAATACGATTCGCAAAAGCTAGAGTAACTTTCTCGAACCTTCGTCATTTATGGACAAACGCAAATATTTCACTCTGCCTTAAAGATCGTATTTACAAAGCATCTGTACATTCAGTATTTCTATACACTAGTCAAACTTGGCCTCTTAGAATTGATAATTTGAGACGCTTATAGGCATTCGATCATCGTTGTTTGAGAAGTATAGCACATGTTGTTTACCAAAAATGCATAACTAGCGTTTACATCCGCAGACGTATTTTTGGATCAGCCAATAGGTGCTCCTCGTTAGAAAAACAAATAAAGCTCCATCAACTTCGTTGGTTCGGTCACGTTTTGCGTATGCCCTCATTTCGATTGCTCAGTAGAGCTCTGTTCTCTCATCTAGCACAATATTGGCGTAAGAAACAAAGTGGGCATATTTTGAAATGACAGACAATTGAAGTCACTTACATCCAAATTGAGTCTGCCAGGATGGGGTCGTCGTGCGCATCATAGTTATTGGTTAGAAACCATTAGTGATATGGCATCCAATCGGGCTCAGTGGCGATCTTGTTGCAGATGTCTAGTAGAATCATCTTCGTAACTTTCTTTTCTTAGTTGGGCAAAGTTAGCTACGAAGTTTGGTCTGTTTATGACGTGATACAGTGAAAGCTGCTAAGAAGCTGTATTGCTTATGTTGCCTCACTCGAATGCTAACTTGGCCATAATGGTGTTGTGGAGAGATTAAGTTTGCCTCATTTCTGTGAGTTATCCTGATAAAATTAATCATAGTAAATTGGTGTTCTTTCTCTCTCGTAAATCTCACTGATAATTTGTCTAAAATATTATTTCTGTTGTTATATATTTTTCACTCCTTATGGTTATATGACAGTGAAACATTAGTCACTTTTGACTTTTGTATGGCTGAAAATGATGATGTTTATCTGAGTTACCGATAAAGCTGTAAATATATGTAGATCTGTCAACTTCATCCAAAGTTGAAGTGAGTGGCAGGTTATCCTGTATAAGTATCTTACATTTGTAGAATGTGCATTTAATACCGAAAGATGGAACGTCTGCTAATCTATTTATGGTTGCCTGAGCAGAATCTCGATTGTCGAATAATAATAAGATCAAAGTCAAAATCGACTAATCTACTGTCCGGGACAATCTAGACACCCACATAATGAGTGTATGGAAGAATAGTATTCATAACAGTATCTTTTACAAAGCATAAATGTGGAATGCGGGCAGGCTTGATGGTCAACATTACTAGTAGTAAAGTTTTGTGTTATTTCGTCATAGCCTTTAACGCGAATATGGGTGTTTGTGTAGAGAGCGCGTATAATACTTATAAGTTTATTGGGCAAATCAGTTTTCAACAAAATATCGACTAGAACATTGCGGTCCACAAAGTTAAACACATCATTGAAGTTTTGTTATCTGGCGGTGAAACGTTAGTAATGAATTTTGCATTGCTGTGTATGATGATGTTCAAGAACGTACCGCTAGAAAAAAAATATTTTCTATACAACCGCAAGGAAGCTTTTTGAAAATTTTGCCTTAAAGCTGACTTGACCACAATGGTGTGTGGTTTCTTAGTTTTCTTTATCTTCCATGATTTATCCAGTTAAACATCCTCAAATTAACGCGATTTCCATTATAAATCACTTTTAAAATATCTTTTCTAACTTTATTTGTTTCAAATATTTAAAAAATTCAATTCTTTTCCTCATGGTTATATAACAGTGAAGTGTCGGTTACTAACAATTAAAAAATATTCGTAATTATGATGGTGGGGAATGCAGTTTTCACGCGATTGAAGTGAACGAATCTCCACGGTTGTCATGTTTTATACTACGCTATAGAGAAGTGCTTGCTTTTAATTTTCTCGTGTTGCAATAAGAACATCATTACCATTGAGCTTTATCCATGCATCGAATAGAAATAACATATGCTATATGCAGTGTGATTGTTCCGAATTTCAATTAATTGTTGTATTTTAGATAGAGATGGCTTAAGGTGCGTCGTTTATTGAAAAATGTTTCAACATAATCCTCTAGAAACACAGACGACGATGGTGCACACAAGTGAGTGTTTGACTTTTGTCGCACTGTTTTTCGTTATAACTGCCATTATTATTATTATTATTATTATTATTATTATTATTATTGCTACTATGTTGCCTATATATCTGCTCATTTTAAGCTTCAGTATACCGTTCATAATTGATTTATTAATATGTTTATCAATAATTTCATAAAATTTTAGATGAAGAGTGCAGTTGCGAATACTGCGGCATGACGTTCACTAATTTAGTGAGATTGAAAAAGCACATTATGAATGTACACGGTGGTGAGTGGGTTAATTGATTTTGTATCATTTAAATTTACCTATTGTCTTAATTTTTGTAACAGCATGAAGCAAGATTGAATGCAAGATTCCAAATGCGCCTGCTTTTATGTAAGAATTTGTTCATTTGACTTCATTCGATTCTGTTTACCTTTATTTTCAGACAGGCATTACATTTATAACCGTCTAAATGACGTTAAGGCTACAGTGTGGTTTTTTTAGTGCTTGGTATTGTGGATTATGCCTTCGAGGTTCGAAAGCGCATGCCTTCATTTTCTGTGAGTGTATGTATTCACGGGAATAGCTTTGGTAGTCTGACGTTCATAATGTATTAGGTAATTTATGAGACATCCTCGAAACCAACGCAATCGGCGATCAATAGTCATGTCCACTTAAAATTAAATTCTAGAACCGCCTGCTGTTTTGCTTGGCGTCTATCCAACATCATTCCGTACTGCCAGACTGATCTCTTGATAGTTTTCATGCACCTTCAAGTTAATACAGGCTGCTACTCATAAATATTACTTCTTCAAAAAAATATCTGACTTCGTCTCTAGCTCTGGTATCACAGTGATTTTTCATGGCTTTAACATAAACTAATTAGAGAATGCACATAAAGGATAGTTTAGGCAGATTACCTTGGTCTAAATTGCTTTATATACAGTATCATGCTTTTAAATTTTAGTTTGTGTACATATTCTTATCTCGTTTGTAAAAGAGTGATTAGTTTAACATGTGGTTATAAACACGAAAAAACTAGATATCCAACAAATCACACGCGGACTAGCCATTATCTTTGGTAATTGCGGTTAAATTTTGCTATGCTATTAAGGTAGTAGCATTGTGAATCCCCTTTGTTGCTGTTACAGCAGTCATGACTATCGGTAGTGCGAGTAATGACAAAAATAGGTCATACCGAAACGGACTCCTTACTTAAACGAACATTGGTTGCGCGGGTGAGCTATCCTGCGGCAGGATAGCTCAGTGGTTAGAGCACCAGATTCCGAAGCAGACGTGCCCAGGTTCGTATCCTGTCCGTGGCAAATTCTGGCCAGTACTTGATGAGTTCTCAATAAGGACGAAACCGGTCTACTGGATGAATTGCCTTTTCTACACTATACAATTCTTAGTTTATACTGACATATGTAAGTAATTAATGGGTCAGGTGTTTATATCAGGACTCCTTACTTGTTTTGTTCTTACAAACAATGTTGTTGTCCCTTTTTAGTATCGCCTAAGTTAGACGCATTGTTTGTATATATGTATGAAATTAGAGGCAAATGTGTATAGCAAATTTGGCCAGCTAATTTTAAACCATAATGGTTATACACTATTTGTTGCGTAAAACTAAGATATCTGCAAATGTATATTAAGTGTTGCGCATCTTGTAACAATTTATTTCAAATAGAAGGATAAACCAAAGTCAGCATGAACGAATGGTATAATCTCATTTCCACATTTGTTTCTTGCTTACAGGCCACACATCAGTAGGCGTCAGTATTACGCCCTTTAACCACTGTATATTTGGTCAAAGAATGTGGGACTTGCTGAATTTGGTCTATCATTCGGGTTCTATTTATAGTAGATTATTCCGTTCAATTGGCCCACATACTTTGACCGAAAAATATAGTTGCTATAGGGCGTGATACGGGCTCTTACTAGAGACGCCAGTAAGCAAAAATCGATTGTAAACATGATATTTTACCTTTCGTCCATGCCTGATTGGTTTATCCATCTGTTCCTATTTGAACTAATTTGTTACTAGGTTGCGCAACACCTATTACACAGCTGTATTGTTTTAAATCAGTTTGAATTTACGATATGCCTTGATTCTCAAAAAAATAGTAAAGGCACTGCCACGTTGCTTTATGTATTATGCAAAAAATCTAGGTTCTAACAATTGGGTTGCTGTCCCATTGATTATGATGAAAATTCGGTTTGCGTACAATGACAATTTTGTGTTCCAGCCCATTTAATAAGACAATGTGTTTTTATGTAGACCACATCTATTACACCTCTTATATTGGTAACCAAGAAATTTAATTGTTATCGGTGCTTTATGCAGGTGAAAATTTTGTTTTTCAGATTTACTGTGCTATTGTAGTTCGTGCAATATGCAATTTGAGGACTCTTATCAACTGGATTATCACAATGAGAAGTTTCACTCCAGTAAGTTGTGTTAATCTTGATTACTGTTATAATTGTAGATAAATTATTTCACCGAAAAACGGTTTATTCTCAATGATTCTTCGGAGCATTGCATATTTCTATGTAATTGTAATTTATTTATAAATTTAATTGAGAAATTTTCTTGTTTTAGACATGTGGAAGAAAAATGTCTTATTAATAAGCGGAATTTTCAGTTATAAACTCGCTTATGATTTTTAGTCAGTCTTTTAGGTTTGAGCCTGTTCTGCATAATTATTGGCCTAAACTTCTAACTTGGCTCCACCTGGTTGTTTTTGTAGAACATACACATTGCTAATTGGATGTGTTATATATAGTTAAAGATTTACTGCAATAATAATTTATTATTTATATGTTAACAGTATAAAATAAATTTTACATATGGAGGCAAATGCAATTTACGGTATAGACCGATTTCGTTCATATTTGGCAATTGTAAATTAATTATCATAATTGCAAGGATCAGGGTGCGAGCCGGGGCACATTTGCTTTGGAGTCCTGCTAATTTCCACTGCCTCACTCAAGGTGCATACTGCAAGATAATTTCAGTAATACACCAAATTTTTATGGGGAGTTTCTGGCGATTACTTGATGAGTAACCAATAAGGACTAACCCGGTCTACTTGCTGAATTGAGCTTTCTGCCGTAAGTAATTTTTATTTTATGCTGAACATTCTGTAAGTATTATTTTTGTTTGATAAACTTGGTTTCGTAAGTGTTTAAGAATTTTTCTGACTTCGCTATATGAAAAATGGAGAAGCTAATTTTGTTCACGATAGCTAATTGATAACTTATCCGATGGTTCTACTCTGGATTATCTTTTGTGGCAGGTGTTGATGGATTCTAATGGCTATCTGCTACTCGGTTCCTTCCATAATTGTGCTACCGCATATAAATTTAAACTTACTTAAAATAAGACAATAACAGTAGGGCCTACCTCAACCTATCTTTCCGAGTAGATCTGCCAGCCTCCATAATGACTAAAATAATAAACCGAATCTCGAGAAAAAACTTTACAATTGTCACAATAAACATCAAATTCAATACACAGAGTGTAATGTTTTCCAACCCTGAATATCAACTGGCTTATTTAAAAAAAATCTTATTGTTTATAATTTTAAATAAATCTGCGGTAGCATGTAGATATAAAGAACTAAGAAACAACCAAATGATCGAATCCATCAAAAAGTACCACAAAGTAAATAAAAAAAAGTAGCACCATCTGTTAAATCAACAATTGCTGATCATACAATCCAAACAAATTTGCTTAAATCTGCTATTGTGAGGATTGTGCTATGTGTTTGATTAGATTCCTGATGATGATATGGGAAATTCAATATCGAAACGTTGCCAGTCAACGAATATTAGATCGTACTTCATTTCCAGTGGTTAGTATGAACGATGTTGAAGCCTTTAAAAGAAAGAGACGAATCCGACCCAGCCAATAAGGAGACAAACACGAAGCGTACTTTTTAATGGGGATAAATCGGATCTTTGCGAAATTGATAGTGCAAAGCGACAACACACCAATGCAAATCGCAGATATTCAAAATTTGAAGCTCGCACAGCGCAACCATTCAAGAAATATAACCCTAACACAGCACCAAGTGAACAAAACTTACTTTTCCATTCTTCAAAACTCAAGGCCACGAAAATAATTAGACATTTTGATGCACTGTATATATTGCATTTGACAGAACGCGAATAATAGTAGCAGCACGTATGTTTAGCATACAAAAAATTCAATATGTACAAAGAATATCGAATGGGAGACAACAACGAAGTCAAGCAAGAAAATGCTACGGGGTTGGCAAGAAACAAAGTTGTATAATCACCACTCAGCACGCTAATCCGGCCAGTGCAGAATATTATTCAACAAAAGAAGCCAAGGTATATGCATGAAAAACAAATGAGTACTTTTTCCTCAAAAAGAGGGTATGCTTAGCCAAAACAGTCAACTAGCTGACACTATATGAATGACTAAATGTCATACATCTAGAAAAGTAGTGACATAAAAGGACTCATTTTATAACTCGCTAATAAAATACACAAACCGTCCATGTATGTGAAATATGTAATAATAACTCAACAAGCATTCATGCATTAATTTTGTGAACCACGTATATTCAACTTTGTATTTAAGTTTTAATGTAGTTAAGCTTTAAGGAAATACTTTTGTGAGGATCCTGGAAAGAATATTCAAAAAATGTTGTGTGACTGACAAATAATACTTGAGCATTTGTATAATTAAACGAACATTGGATTGCGTGGGCGGTGATAACAGTTACTATAATCTTGATATAAACACCTGACCCATTAAATAAATACATTTGTCAGTATATAAATGGTCATTTCAACCACTTCCCTTATGTACTGTGCTGTCTGTTCAATATTTGCAGATTGGGGATGGTTAGTTGTAACATTGGGTTTAAATGGATGCTATATGAGCTCCACCTAATAGAAAAAGACTAACTGAGTTACATTAGTTTTTATATAACTAAAAATTGTGTGTAGTGTGCGGCAGGGTAGCTCAGTGGTTAGAGCACCAGATTCCGAAGCAGACGTGCCCAGTTTCGAGCACTGTCCGCGGTAATTTCTGGCCAGTACGTGATGAGTTCTCAATAAGGACCAAACCTGTCTATTGAATAAATTACCTTTACTACACATTACAATTCTTAGTTTACACTGACAAGTGTATGTACTTAGTGAGTCAGGTGTTTGTTTCAAGATCGCAACTTTGATTATAGTAATATCTGATCGATTTTTGTGAAGTTTCAAATTTTACTTCAATCGTTCTTATCTTCACCAGCGTAATTGAGTTACTATTTGTTGAATGTGGCGAAAACTGCGAAAATGTTACAATCGGTACTGTAGAAAAAATTGCAGCTGACATATTTCTTATGTAAGACTAAATGGAGTGAGAGTGGTATTTATATTTTTCATCGTATATATATATATATATATATATATATATATATATATATATATATATATATATATATATATGCTGTACCTCGGATCCTCGTTTTTCTTTGGCTGTCGAGTTTATTTGATGATAATAGAAGGTGAAATTATGTCATTACATTCGGACCGCAAAAAGTTTGCAACTGGGCATGACTGGTTTAATAAAATATGATTGGTGTTTATACCACGCTCTGAAAATTAATTTAAACATTCACTTCACTTATCTCGCTGTCAATAATAGCTTTGGTGTTTATTTTCATTGTTGATTATTGGTGTTGAATGAGTCGACAGTCCTTAAAGAACAAGAATTTATTTTTATACTTATTTTAGTGGTTCGTACGTCTGCGGCCCCTATCGGTGAGTGTTCTTTCTGCTTATGATACTGTTATATTTTGAAATGTTGTCTGTACCATGTGCGGTACAGAAGCTATAAAATATGCGCTGCTGTTATGTTCATGTTTTGTGTCGACCGATAATGTCATTTTTGTGCACTTCGGTAGACTTTTATAAATAGACAATCCTCATTACCTTATGTCTAGTAGCCTAATTTAATGACTGAAACGAACAGTAAAATTGATCAGACGCGCACTGGCTGCCTTTTGTTACATCGAACGAGTGTCTTGTCGAAGGCATCCATTTTCTCGTCGTTTGTATTCTTTGAAGTTGATCTGAGATATGCATCAACAAAAACTGCTGTCTATGCGATTTTTTACGGAGTTTCCTTGAGAAGGATGTCGATGTATATCTGCGCGAAGAAAGAAATTAGCTTGGTGGAAATAAAATTGTGCTAATAACTAAGTACTTTTTTTCAACCGGTGGTTAACCTGTACAAAGGTAATATTGTTTGCAGAATATTAGTTTTTCCATACGTCCTCTGGTTTCATTAGCTCTGTTCATTATTTTGCACTATTAGAAATAAGACGTTTAAGTCAACAATACTGCTGTATTACTGTTTTTCTATTCAATGTGTTAAACTGGTTACTTTTTATATTTTGCCTGCTAGATTGCCTTGGAGCGCCTTTATCTGTATAACGAACCAACTCAATCTCTGTTGATCTACCTTATTTATTTTCTAATGAGTATTGCTGCAGCTGAAAACCTGCTGTTGGTGAGAAAATTGTTTAGCTTCCAATAGACGTCAGACGGTCGAACAATGTTAAGGGTTTAATGGATAAAATGAGAATACTGCTATTACTGTATTTATAGCCCAGACTGCCAATAGTTCATTCTAATTAACACATTGGGGGCTCATATCTACATTAGTTTATAGTTTGGCGCTTTTAAAATCAAATCCGATCACATAAATAGTGTTTAGGACACATAATGGATTGTACCGAGCTTCAAATCTTGGTACCTACCGCTGTTGTTATTCGTTAACCTCCATGTTATTTAGGCATTTCTGTGAAATAATCTCGTATTTGTTTATTTATTTGTCTTTGTGTTTCAGTAAAAAGTTGTAAATGTCACTATTGTGACAAAACTTTCAGCAGTTATACTTTTATGCGGAAACACGTTGAAGTTGCTCATTCAGGTAGGCTAACTTGTGTGGTTGATTATTTATTCGATATTTATCTCGCGATCTTGATCTTTTACATGAATAAGACACTTAACTATAATTATTGTGCAATGTCTGTTAAAAATTTTTCTTCCTTCAAAAAGAAATATAAATGGTATTCTTTTTCACATTACATTAATGGTAGTTTCATGTTGCGGATCCGTCGTAAATTTTTAAATATTAAAAGCAGGCACTAACTCTCTGATAGAATATTAGTAAAGCATTTTACTGTCTCAGACTTCTTGACCATATACGTATGACTGTTGGGGTGTAGCACCGGCTCCAAATGATGAGTTGTCAATAGGAAGAAAATGCTTTTGTACATGATCGACTTTCGCATATCCTTCTGATTCTATTTAATCTAGCTTGTTACTAGATAGGCAATACCTAAAACAATGGGTGCCCATAATTGATTGTACTTCTAAATTTTGGTGAAATTTAGCCATTGCATTAGGTATCCTTTTCAAGCTTGGTATCTTAAAAGCCATTGCGTTGGTATTACAGTTAAATACTGTTTGTTGCGAAGAACTAATATATATGCAAGTATGTATTAGGTTTTGCGAACCTAGTAACAAATTAGTTCAGTTGTGACCAGAAGGATAAACCAAAGGCAGCATGAACGGAAAGTATAATCTCATGCACATTCGTTTCGTGCTTACTGGCGACTCATCAGTAGGAGCCGTCCTATTATTCCACATTCTTCTACCGAATATATAGTGGTTAAAGGGTACACCGGCTCCTACCACATCGCAAACAATGAAACGAATGTATGAGATTATACTCTTTCCGTTCATGTTGCCTTTGGTTTATCCTTCTGGTCAAAACTGAACTAATTTGTTACTAGGTTCGCAAAACCTAATACATACTTGCATTGCGTTGGTAGCCTTTACGTATATTTTGAATGAAATCAACTCCATTACTGCATGACAACACAAAAGTAAGACATCATAGAACTCTACACAACTCGATAATAGCCCAGTTAGCTTTAAGGTAAAGGGATACCGGAAATCCAGCTTCTTTGCGGTTTTTGTTGCATCACGTCATAAAAAATTTCAAAAACGAAAAGAAAGTTACGAAGACCATTCTATTAGAGATCTGCAACAAGATCGCCACTCGGCTCGACTCGGTGTCCTATCCCGCAGGGTTTCCAACCAAGACATATGATGCGCACACGCACACCATCCTGGCAGACGAGTGTGTCCGATAGAACGTTTTTTTGGATGTAATTGACTTTACTTGTTACTGCCACGTCAAAATCTGCCAACCTTGTTTCTTATGCCCATCTGGCGCTGGGTGAGAGAACAATGCCTAACTTGACAATCGAATTGTGGACATACGCAAAACCTGACCGCGCTAACTCAGTTGATGGAGACGGATTTCACCGTTGGTTATTCGTTGTTGGTAACATATACTTTACTTTACTGCGGCTGACTCCTTTTGGAGGATAAGCCGACCCCAGTTACATTTCATGGAGTTTCTTGGGAATTTGGTACAAGTGGTGTCCCCTCACCACTCGGCTTTTTGATCGAGGACGCACCTCTAGCCCTTGCACATCCAAGCGCAGTCTGCAAGGCAACAGTAAGTTGCATGATTGCCGGTGGCTGTTGAGAGCTCATTCGCCATTCGGAAGTACGGGGTACTGTCCAGTAGTCCATGTAATCCTGTGGCTGTTGAACCCTTTTGTGGCGGGGAACACACGCCGAGTCATGGTGCCGTCGTCGGGCTCATGTGGTATTTTATGGGAGATCCGATTGCCGGTCGGAAATCCACCACGCCCTGGTGACACCACCGCCATAGCCCCGTTAGCCCATGTATGATCGGCCATCGAAACATGGTTGACACCGTCGTACCACGTTGAGGAGGGGATGGACTTTACGACGGTAACATATACGTGTTATATTGCACAAACAATGGTGATCGAATTGTTATAAGTGTCTAAAATCACGACACGGCTATAGCCAAATCAGCTTTAAGGCAAGGGGACATCGGAAGTTCAGCTTCCTTGTGGGTTTCACGGTACCGCGTTATCCATTCCCATTAATTTATAAATAAAGGCAGTGTTTGTCTAGTATAAAATAAAATACATCTTATAAAGCGTTGCTAAGTTTTCACTGAAGTAAAATTATATTTATTTGAATGCAGAGAAATGTTCACTAAATTACCTGATCTGCGTTTTGACTAACGAAGCTTTCATTGTTCCAGTAGTTTTCTTTTTGTAAGATATTTCAGCCACACTTACCGTAGGCCTTCGTCAGTTGCATTTTGTTTCACAATTTTAATAAACGAAACAAATGAAGTAAGCGTGTTATTTCCTCTAGCTATAATATTTATATTTATACTTCAGACTGACCTTTAATTAGATATTCGCGTTTCACATGTACGTGTGTGCATTTTCATAACTGTGGTTTTCATCTAACTAATTTAGACCAGAGTGGCTAAATAATAATTTATCAATTGCATGCCTTATTTTTCGTTTTACACATTTAATGTAAATGACGTAACTGAGATGGTCCCCACTTTCAGGTGGGGGAGACCCATAATTCAGAAACACTCGTCATAAAAACATGCCATGAGTGATAAAACTAGAAGTCCGAAAGACCATTGCACATGTTAAATTACAATTCAAACCACTAGGTAGTACTCAAGATAGACAAGTTAATAGCAGTTATTGGCATACTATTAAATAGGCACACGCCACGCATGTGCATGTGTATGTGTATGCATAACTAAAAAAACTTTGTCAAATAATTTTTGATACACATGTACGTACATCTAAATGAAACTGCAGTCAATAGACATTAATTTACCCTTTGCACGCGTCAGACAAATTATTACTTAAAAATATTGTATTATTAGAATATTTCCAATGGGTAGGGTGGGGGTGTAAAACAGAAAATTAAGGTTGAAATCACTATTTGTTTGAAAATCAAATGAATAGTTAGAGATGAAATTTGAAGACTATATTCATAATTATTTATTAATTTCTTGAATAAAAGCCCAATAATTAGTCAATCTTAATCTGATGTTCTTAATCTTTTACTGGAGCTAGCTTCAGTTACCAACTCATGCAATCGCCCTTTCCTTCCATTAGCTAGTGCAGTATTCCAAATCGGACCTAAAGATTTTTCAACAGCTGTTTCATTCATAATATTATCTCTAGATTTAATTTCTATAGATTCCCTAATCAATCTCGTCATCCTACTACGACTACATATTGCTATGCGTTTGCATTCCTCCCAGTTGATAGTATGCCCAGTCTCCACTACATGACGAGCAAGATCTGATTTAGCAATATGTCCATATTTACACGCAGTTTTATGTTCACCTCTTCTTACTTTGATTAGACGCATGGTCTCACCGACATATATGCAACTACAATCATTGCATGGGATCTCATACACTCCTGAAGTGTCTAAGGGTTCAATCCTTTCTTTTTGGTTAGGGAATATAGTGCCAAGTGTAAAAGAAAACTACTGGAACAGTGAAAGCTGCGTGAGTCAAAACGCAGATCAGGTAATTTCAATTAATCCAGGTGCGTAATTACACCAATCTCTCAAGTTCACTAAATGCTTAATTATATGTTGATTTAGAATGCTTTTCTTCTGAATAATATAATATTTCCAGTAGGTTTTGCGAAAGTATTTCTATTTTATTTTACTTTTAGACTTGGAAATTCCGTGTCCTTATTGCAAAAAATATTTTCACGATGATTCAAAACTGATCAATCACATTGAACAAGCTCATCTCCGTAAGTTGTCATGGCAGTTATTTAAATATTATAATTTCATGAATTTGATCTTTCAGTAATTATTATTAGTTTAACCTTAACTGAAGTCGAATTTCTTTGCCCATTATATTTTAGTTCGTGAAATCGTCTGCCCGATTTGTTCAGAGAAATTTTCCTGTCCATTTAGTCTAACGGCGCACATGCAACAAATACACAATAGTAAGTCTGTGTTTCATTAGGTATATGGGAATATATAACCAACAATATATATTTCTTTGTCTATATATATATATATATATATATATATATATATATATATATATATATATATATATATATATATATGGTTTTACTTATGACTCATTTTATGCTAAATCCATTTTAGTACACAGAACTTATCATATCGTTGTTAATATTCTGAATTGGTCGATTTTGGAGATTTATCTGCGTGTAAACTTAGGACCTTTTCTGTTTTAGCCCACAATAGCCTTTAATTGAATCAATATTTGTAAATAAATATTTAACTTATTAAATAAAGTGAGTGAAAGCAGCTGCCCGTTTTGCTGCTGCATACCTCTTGAGATCTTCTTTCTTGTTAATGCCGATGTTCAAACGCTTAAATATTGTTTTACCTTGCGCAGCGCTCATTTGTGTTTTGTTTCGAATCCGCCTTTTTCTTGTGCGGTATAATTTTGAATTCTTTCCATTTCTGCGGGACAATTGTTAGCACTCGTAGGTCGATCAAATCTTGATTCCTTGCCATTTACATGTGCACTGATATTGTTTGGCCCTGATTGATGGGTTCTCACTTGTCCCTTTTTTCGGAAGCCGTCCAGTTGTATATAAGCTGGTATTAAATTAAATATTTGTAGGTCAGAAATAAATATTATGATATTACTTATTTCAATAATGTTTTGGAATAATAATTAATGGGACTGTTTTATAACACAGGTGAGAAAATTTGCTAAACTGACGCATGTCCTCTTTCCTTGGTCGTAGTCAGATCACGTTGGCAGACAGACTGACAACACTCAACCCGCAATGAATATATTATGTTCTTACGATTGGTGATGTGGCTTTTACACCTTGACAGTGTTCTTCACACAGTTTTATTAATATTAACGTTGCTTGCGCTATTTCTTTGCAGTCATGATTATAATCCTTTTTTGACAACTGACGCGATATCCTTATGGGCTATTTAATTATGTGGATAGCGACAACAAGTACGGCTTGTAGGCTTTGACTTTACATCTGATTTCCGATTTTAATCAGTGTTACTTCATATAAAAGCTACCGTCAGTCGTATGTGCTGATGTTTTCGTACCTTTCTTCGTTTCCATGAGAGCACGATTCTAAATAGAAAAACGAGGACTAACTCGCAATTTACATTTACCAATTTGCGAAGATTTTGCCACATAGCCTTTGTAATGAAACTTACTTGAACAAAATGTCTTCAACAACTGCTAGCGTTCTATTATATATATATATATATATATATATATATATATATATATATATATATATATATATATATAAACAATTATTGTTAGAATTATTGAGATAGTTAAACAATTGGAAATTCATAACGTTTTCATTTTGGCATTACAGCTCGTGACATTGCTTGCGAAGTGTGTGGAAAGGTATTTCCCAATAAATCTAAAATTTTGAAGCATAAACGCGAATTTCATCTTGGTAAGTTGTTAAATATTTGCATGCAATGTTTTGCTATTAACCATCATTATCGGCAAGATAATTGAATTGTAACTAGTTAATAGCTATTTGTGGGCTGTAAAGAACCTTTTGTTCGCCCACTTGTATTGCTTTCGTTACAAATGCTATTTTCTCTAATATTTTAGAGGATGAAGTAGACTGTGATGAATGTGGCAGAACTTACAAAAACTTTCGCCAACTTTGCGCACATAAACGCGTCTCTCACAGCGGTAAGTCAGTTCTTAAAATATTTCTCTACTCTTTGCTGATAGCTTATATTTCAGTCATGTTAAAGAAAAAACTCGTTCGATACGCCTCATTCTTGTTCATTTAAAATGTTGCTTTTGATCAAATGATCACTCTTCGTTCTATCACTGTTAAAGCAGCATATTGATCGGTAATCAACTGCGAGATGCCCGGCAAAATCTGTGTCCGTTGGTGAGGCATATTCAATTCTGCATTTTAGACAAAACCGTCCACATTGGCGGTCTGGATTTGCGTTTTAGCATGTTGATGTATGTTTTAAAGGAATCCAAATATACCAGTATCAACGAGATTGAACAGTTTGTTTTATCACGTTTTAATATGTGTTGTCTTCTTATCGTGAGCCCCAACGTTGATTCCATTAAATATGTAGAGAAGGTTACATATCCAAATTGTCTTACATTTGTTAACTAAATTTTTAGTAGGGTTTGGGCGTAGTACCGACTCCTACTGATGAGTCGCCAGTAAACTCAAAACGCGAGTGTACATGGGATTATACTTTTCATGCATGTTGTCTTTGGTATATCCTTCTGGTCCTATTTTAACTAATTTGTTACTAGGTCTGCATTACCTAATACACTATTGCGCATGATTTGATTCTTCGCATTCAAAATATGTAACGATTATATATTTTAGGCAATACAATTTAAGAATAATTGATTGCGCGTGTGGTGGTTACAATTCTTTAAATCAAGTTTGCGAGCTTGAAGTAAACACCAATCCCATTGCATTTAACCAGTCGTCAAACAACATAATGAAACTACCGCCAGCCGCAACGCACTGACGCGTTTCGACCTTCCTTGATCATCATCATATATAGACAATACAATTTAACAATAATTGATTGCGCGGGTGGTGGTAACAATGCTTTAAATCAAGTTTGCGAACAATTCGTCAATTTTTTTGGCTTTTTTGGTAAAAAATAATTCCAGATCAACTTTTAGATTAGACTTAAGCTAACATCTCGCAACACTGCGTATATTATTATAAGCCGAAGGCACTTGACGCCTAGACTCGAGAATCTCCTTAGATTTTACACAGACCCAAGCACTATTTCTAAGGGAGCCTTCAGTGTCACATTCAATTTTTCCTTCACCGTGCATTGTAGAACACTCGTCCTAAGTAAATTACACCATCAAGACCAGTTAACTTTATTTCTTTGGATAAATGATTGCGTACGCTTTTTTGAGATTTATTTTCCGGAAAAATTGAGCTCAAATCCAAAACTAAAAACCAACATTTATTGAGGTTTCTTAAATTGCTTTCAGTAGATGTATATAAGCCTACCATAAAAAAAGTCGGTTGTTTACATGGATCCATTCAATTAAACAAGCTTCAAATTGCTAGTTGAGGACAATAGTGACGTCACATAGACCGGTTCGAGAAAACACCTTAAATTCAGAGGTTTGGAGCTAATAACGTGTGTGTAAGAAATGTGCTGCCTGTTCTATAATGCTCGTAGCCTCCTTCTTTCCGGTTTTGAATAAGCAACATATATCGATTTTTAATTTATCAAACGTACGTGCGTGAGCTTCTTGTTGTCCAGTTTGATTTAATGTTTATACATTTAATGCGTTGATTTTAAAACCTAACCTATGTTTAATTAATGGTAGTTAATATGAACTATTCTAGATATTTGGCAAGCTTACTTTAGTGATGTGATTGGCATTCACCATATTCATAGCGTCTAAAAGAGCGTTATAATAAGATGTGTGCCTTTTTTACAATTGTCCATGATTTTTTTGTTCTCTCTTTATATAGTACAAATGATGGACTGTGCCATTTGTGGCAAGACGTATGGAAATCGTTACAAATTGAACTGGCATTACAGATTAACTCATAAAGGTAATATTTTTAATATAATAATCCGGCGTGTGGTTTCTAAAAGACCATCTTAAGTATAAGGTAGCTTGTTGACTTGTGTGATTAAATAAATGCTATATTTGCTGGATATTGATTTAAGCAAGATTTCAAGCGAATTAATGGAGTTTGCTTGTACTTCATCAATAATTATCATTTTCCAATATTAATTATTAATTTGTAATAAAATTTTAGTAAAAACTTATCCGCATTGAAACCTAATTACGCATTTTAGACATTTTACCATCTCTTAGATTTCTGAGTGTTGCTTACTTTTCATCCACATTTCGACAATCTAAAGCAGAGAGGGCTGTGTTTCAGCAAAAGGAGACGAAAACATTTAACATCTATTCGTTAAATTTCAACTATGCGTAAACTGATATTAAGGAAAAGAAAATATTATAACGCAGGGTTTCTACACATTTTTGTGTGTAAATGAATTATTACGCATTAAGACGAAAAAATTAAATTTCCTGGTTGCTTATCTTTACTAAAGGTCTGTTTAATACCATCGCATTAGAACGAATATTATATTCAAATAAACCAAGGATGCGATTTTGATATAAGCAAAAGTCCCATTAAGTACATACATTTGTCAGTATAAACTATGCCTTGTATAGGCAATTCACCCACTAGACAGGATTCGTCCTTAGTGAGAGCTCATGATGTACTGTCCAGAATTTGCCTCGGACAGGGTTCAAACCTGGGTACATTTCAATTCCCAAGTCACTTATAAGTCAATTTATGGTTTTCTTTACCAAGGATCTGTTTAATACCACCACATTCGAACGGATGTTATAATATTTGCAACCATGCTCAATTTCTGGTCATTTACAATGTCGATTTTCAGAAATTCTCTTCTTATCATACTTATGATTTATAATTGCAAGTAATTTTACTTATTAGCTTCAACGAAATCAACATCAATGTGTTTTATTAGATGACACACACACACACACACATATATATATATATATATATATATATATATATATATATATATATATATTATTTTGGAATGCGAGTCTTAATAAAATTCATAGTACTCTTTCCAACAGCAAAAATAAAAATAAATTATCAGATACAAGATCTGCTTCTTTCTTATTTTCTCCTCAAGTATCAACAAATGAATATTTCTTTATATATAAATTGAAAGGCAAAAAAGGTGGGAAAATGTTAACATTGAGATAGAGTGAAATAACGGAACAACCGATCAATTGCGTTTATCACCAGTTCAAGCTCAATTCTTGAAATTTATTCTTCTGCTTGCATAAATCTGGCTGTCATTTTTTATCCATAAAGCTTCGTATGTGGATAACTCCCTTCTGTTATTGCGTTTTGCAATTATTTTAAATGATACGTCTGAAGTAAATACGTGGGAGGTTTCAACAATGTGTTGTGCAATTTCTGACCCGTATTAAACATTGAATTTGAAACATCTTTCTATTTTGTTTTGACTATCAATTTATATATAAAGAGATTTTCATTTGTAGATACTTGAGAAGAAAACAAGGTTCTTGTATCTGATAAAATTTATTTTTATTTTGCACATGGAAAGGGTATATATATATATATATGATTTGTGCAAATTCTATCTACTTTCTTCATTCAGAAACTGTTATTTTTTCAAACCAAGTAATCAACTGTAAAAGAGAGTGACAGCAATTCCGAAGAATAAAAATATATTATTTAAATCGAGGTTGTGATCTTGATATAAACACCTCACCCAATTTTCACAAAATTTTTTTAGTATTTTGTAGTGTGTGAAAAAGCAATTTATCCAGTAGACCGGTTTCGTTCTTATTGGGAACTCTTCAATTACTGTCTAGAATCTGTCACGAACAAGTCTTGAACGTGAACCTGTCTGTGACTGTGACTACTGGGTCACCCTACCGCAATCTACAAATAATTTTCAGTTGTATACTAAAATGTATTTGGTTAGTGTTTTCTTCAGGTGGAGCCTTGCGGCATCTCATTAAGCCGAAAGTTTTAAATTTCCGCTCCGATCCTGGCATGATAGGACGAACACAGCGTTACCTAGGAGGTGGTATTGAATTTAAGATTTATATGATTAAACAATCATTGATTGCGCGGGTGGTGATAACTATTATTAAAATCAAGGTTGCGTAAATCTGAACAGTACTTAAAAATTTCCCATTAAGTACGAAACTGGTCTACTGGATGAATTGTCTTTGCTACCTTGTACAATGCTTAGTTTAGACTGACAAATCTGTATCTTTATATCGAGATAGCAACCTTCATTGAAGTAATTATTATTACCACACGCGTAATTAATGTTTGTTTAATTATATAAAGCTAACATATATGCATCTGGATATAAATTTTATTCGAAACTGTGTTGGAAAAGTTATGCCCGGAAATTAAAGAGGGTTAGCAGAGTGCTTTAGAGAACGTAAATTTTTCAAATTGAATAAATAAGAAAGACTCTATACTTGCCGATAAGTACATGCACATTTGATTTTGAGACTAATAATGATTTAATGCTAATTTTGGATCCATAAGCACTGCTCGTATGAAATCTGTGGGCATGCACATTGTGAGTTATATCCGTACAAATTTGCTTTCCAGCTCGCCCTCCACCGTCGTTTTACTCTCGTCCGAAACGTGCGACAGTATTTCGCCAAGGCATCTATAAGATGCCAGACCCAGATCCGCTGATGGAGGACGAAAAAAATCAATATCAAAAGGCACGCAAGAAACATAACCGCCTCATGCTGGAGCAGGAGCGAGCCAAGGGTCTGGTACCTGATAAAATGCGTTGCCCGACAGCAGAGTATCGCCAAAAGTTGCCCCAGGATGACAAACGACAGTGCGAGCAACCAAAATTGCCGACAATAAAAATTATGCCCGTCGATCAGGAGGCGAAACTGGAAGAGCCTGTACATTTTGAGCTAATTGGCGAAGACAATGTTGTTTCTCGTCTTGTTCTTCTTGTCGATCCTGAAGTGGAACAATGCGTTATTTACGATAATGCAGAATAATTTCACATTTTCGAACTAGATGTTTTTAAGTCTCTTTTATATTTATGTCCTTATGCGTTGAATACATTTTATACGATAAATGTTTAAATATACGAAATTTCACGTTTTTAATTGTTCAGGTCGCTATTATATGAGATTTTATTTAAAAAATATCTTTACAACGTGCAAATTCATTCTCTGGGATATTTTAATATTCTGGCAATTAAAATTGTTCTGTTTGTCTAAAGCATAACGGGACATTCTGTTCCGTTTTAGAATAAATTACAGATAACGAAACATGACATATTTGGCAATATGCGTTTTATCGCTGTTTGTTCGGTAATTCCTGAAATAAATGTGTTCAAGTTCGTATCTTGTCCGCGGCAAATTTTGTGTTTATTTCGTGAAACTTGCTCATCTATCTGGAGTCAGTCATAGACACAGAACTCGTCAAACTTTTAAGTGTTTTCATCTTAAAGTGTATTAAACGCGTACGCTTCAGTTAATTTAGTTAAACCAATTTCGCTTATTTATTCTTACTATGTAGCTATTGTTACAGCTGCACTCAATTTTGTGGACGGCTAGCGATTTGAATGACCGAGGATACTTATTTGTAGCGTCTACTCGTATGATTTGCTCTATGGTGAAGGTGATATCTAACTTCTTATTTGAAAATTTGCGTTTATTTGCTCCATTTAGTATCTTCCCATAAACAGTTTCTGGCACTTCTAGTCGATATGTAAAATTTGAATAAATGCTTCTATTCTCATAATTTGCTGAAAGCAGCCGTCTGTTTTTCATATTAGCATCAATAACACAATTTATTAAATCAAGATTTTGAGCTTGAAGCAAACACCAATTCCATTGTATTCAACCAGTCGTCGAACAACATAACAAAACTACTACCAGCCGCAACGCACTGACGCGTTTCGACCTTCCATGATCATCATCAGAGTATGACGGCAAACTGACTATCGAGGATCAAACCGCATTGAATATATATGGAAATTAATGCTACATATAGGGCTGTCGCCTCAAGCGGTCTCGAATACATTGAACTTGACTGGAAATGTCGTTGCACAATTTCTATGCAGTCACGAGCATTAACTGTTTGTAGCTTTCGCCACACACACACACACACACACACACACACACATATATATATATATATATATATATATATATATATAGGCCATACAATTTAACAATAATTTATTGCGCGGGTGGTGGTAACAATGCTTTAAATCAAGTTTGCGAGCTTGAAGTAAACACCAACCCTATTGTATTTAAGCAGTCTTCGAACAACATAACAAAACTACCGCCAGCCGCAACGCACTGACGCGTTTCGACCTTCCATGATCATCATCAGAGTACGACGGTAAACTGACTATCGAGGATCAAACCGCATTGATTATATATGGAAATCAAATTTAGATATGCGGCTCTCACCTCTAGCAGTCTTGCATACACCACCACCCGCGCAATCAATTATTGTTAAATTGTATTGTCTATATGTGTATATGTGGCGAAAGCTGCAAACAGTTAATGTTCGTGACTGCATAAAAATTGTGCAGCCGACATTTCCAGTCATGTTCAATGTATGCAAGACTGCTAGAGGTGAGATCCGCATATCTAAATTTGATTTCCATATATAATCAATGCGGTTTGATCCTCGATAATCGATGATCATGAAGTCAAACATCAGTGCGTTGCGGCAACATTGTAGTTGTTCGAACTGTTACAATCAAGGGGTTGGTGTTTACTTCAAGCTCGCAAACTTGATTTAAATCATACTCCTAAGAAAGTTTGACTTAATAGTGACCGGCTTATTCTGCACGCCTGCGTACGTCAATGATGTAATAATATAGGCCATTATGGGAAAAGTGCTCTCAGAAGTCGTAAATTGGTAATTATACTTTAAACTCAAGAGGTTACTGATAGGCCGGTAACTAATGCAGCTTAGTTTGGGAAGATTGGTGTATTGCAGTTTCAAACGAAAAGCCAATTCCGAATTTCTTGGTTCCCACTACTAAAAAATATGGCAATAAAAAACCAACCGGCTGCAAAACGTAAAACTGGTTCTCGCAATCTATAAATGTATTATCATTCAATGTGGTGCGGGCAAAGGAACAATCAATGCATTTGTTTAGTTTAGGATCTAATATGCCCGCGTCGGACGCCTCATCGAAACACGGAAATCACGCCCGTATTGGAAAGGACTGAAAAACAAAATCCGCAGCTTCTGTCGAAATTGTATCAAATATCGCTTTTAATGTTAAAGCACGAATTCAATTTATGCATATCGACTTGGTGGATTCACTACTTACAGTGCGCGTTGGAGAATCGTATGCTCTATATATGGTAAATTATTTGTTCCCAATTGCTTGAGTTTGTACTCTGGGAAATAACGACATTGAGCAAAATAATTAATGTTTTAAAAATAACTGGTTTTCAGTTCGAGTCAAGTTAACTAAAATAGTGCTGCATAAACATCACTAGTTATCTTTAATGATCTACCACGTATAATTTTTAGACAAATCGTACAATGCTTAGTTTATACTAAAATATATGAGTATAATGAGACATGTGCTTGCATCAAGATCGCAACCGTGATTTAATAACTGTTATCAAAAAACACTCAGCCAATTTTCGTTTAATTATATAAATGTTCAATTCAATACCACTTCGCCAGGTAACAAAGCTTCTGTTCTATATTGAAAGATTGCGAGTGGTTAATGGGAACTTTGGGTCTAAGTAGATACCATATAAGCTAAATATAGCAGTAAGGCTAACCAAGACCTACTAGCTAGTATATAACTCAAAATTGAGCGTAGCGTGCGGCAGGTTGGCCCAGTAGTTACAGAAACAGACTCCGAAGCAGACGTGCCAAGATTCTAGCCTTGTCTGCAACAAATTCTGAGCAGTACATGAAGAGTTTACAATAAGGACTAAACTAATATTCTGGATGAGTTGACTTTGCTACGTTATAAAATGATTGATTGAAACTGAAAAATGAATGCATATAATGGGACTGGTGATTATGTAAAAATTGTAACATTGATTTAATTACTGAGAGATTCGGTTAAATAAACCAGAAAATGCACTTGACGCCTTTTATTAGAATAATTTTGCTAGGTTCTTCGGTTATCTACTCTTTATCCTCATAATTAAAGTAGTTGTTCCTTGTATTAAAATAAAATTTATTACAAAATATTTATAACATCAAAGTGCGGATACTCGCCATCTCACTGATTTTCATCGAAAGACCTTGAAAATAGAGTACTCAAAAAATTTATCTGTAACGAATTTGAGATCCTTCCCGTGATATCAATAAGAATAATAATTTATTATCACAATTCAGCGTAGGTAAATCGAGTTACACGTGCCTGTAATTACATGGAACAGATTAGTTCTCAGTCTTAAGTAAACGCTCACGCACATACACACAAACACGCTTATCAAGTGAATAATCAGATGTTGCAAATAGCTGTAATTTCACTGGGATGAGTGTACACGTGCATTAACTGATTACTCCTCAATCCAAAACAAACGAGAACACATACACACAGTCATGACGTACGCTTATCTAGTGAGCTGTCAGTAATTGTCATTAAATCACTGTAATCTCATTGCGAAGAGTGTATACATGCAGACATATACACAAACCAATTTAACATACACTTTCCTAGCATTTTTTAAATAAACGTTATGTTTAAGATATCTAACAACAAGTATAAATGAGGCAGTTTAAACTAATATTTCCACTTGACATACGGATTGTCAACTTAGTGTGTGATGTGTTTGCCATTGAAAAAGGCCTCCATACCCGGAGGTCGAAATATCTGGAAAAATCATGATGACAGTGGATTCAAACATTTCGGTACCAATCCGAAAATCAGGGAAATGAGTTATGTTTGTACCAGAACAAAGGAATGCCGAAACTCCTTCCAGCAAAATCTCACGAAGATGGAATATTAAAGTCAATGAAGACAATTTAAAAAAGAAAATTCCTGAAAATATTACAGTTATTTATAAAAATCATAAATTTGTTTATGAAAACAGCGATAAATTCAAATGTCCAAAAATAAAAATTGATTAATTGTTATATGAGGAGTTAATTAACTTCCACATACACCCTCATGCTTAAGATGTATGCCCATAAATAATGTAGTCATCATGCTGCTGTTTCTTGGCGACTCTTCCAGAACGAGATTCTACATTTCGTGCTAGCACGTCGCTATATTTCACTGTAACATGGTTTCGATCTCTTTCCTCTGTTTTCTTGGACTTACGCTTCACACCCTTTTCACGTTTGTTTGACTGTTGGTCCCTTTATTACATCTTTGAGTCAGGTCTCTTCTCAGCCTCTTGGTACTTTGATTGGCGTTGCTCCTCCGAATCTTCCACCATCCAGGTAAACAAATCAACCCAGTGATACATACACTTCTGTACCATTTGCATATATGAATGCATTTTTATCAGTAATACGATTAACTTTGAATTGCTCTTTATAAAACAGTCAAATAATTTTGTCTGTTATCGTTGTTTTTGCACACATGTGACACCAGATTTTAATATGAAGATTCATATGATATAGACCTTAAACTTCTGGTCTCGACTGCAGTTAATCGACTCATTTTGTCCTTAAATGCACCGACAAACTAACATACTAAGTTAGAGGCCCGATCGAAAAAAAACTTGGAGCGTCTATTAGAAGTTTGCTTCTATAAAATCCTATCGGCTTGACAATACCATTTTCTCTCTGATGCAGCACTGCCTCTATAACTACATCGGACGCAAACGGTTTAGTTCAGTCCACAGGCGCTAATATGGTTATATCACTCAACAGTACGTTTGACCTCTGGAATTTCTCCTTGTCATCTTGGATAAAATTAACAGGCCATGACTTCTTGATCGTACTCCTTTTACGAATCAAATGCCGAGTTAACGATCTAAAATTACAGCAAATCTTGTATAAAATGACTAATAACTTATCAATCCGAAAAATCTACGCAGTTGGCGTACAGTTTGGTGATCCGGCACGTCTCTGATTTGGTGGACATCAACCTTCAAGGGTTTAATTCCCTATGTAGAAATGGAATGTCCAAGAAATTTTACGGTTGAGCAACCAATCTGGCTCTTATCTGGTTTGACAATCAATCCATATAGTTCTAGCTTTGATAACACAGTGTCCAATTGCTCACGGTGTTTCACCCAAGATTGACTGCATATGATGATGTCGCCTATGTAAACTAAAGCAAATGAAGAAACCTGAAGAACTTCATCCACTAAACGCTGGAATCTCTGACTGTAGTGTCTCAGTCTATATCACTATTGCGATGCCGTGTCCAATAGTCTGGGTTTTCGTTTCTAATGCCAGGTTGAAATAGATAAAAAAACCATCCCAATTATTTTTTAATGACCAGAACATTTCACGTTAACGTCGATTTATGTCACAGTGTCACTGACATTTCTTTGATGCCTTTAAGCATGATGTCGCGAAACTACCATATGTGTTCGATACTTCCTCTCCCCCACCCATTAACATTCTGCAAACTTCATGAGATTACCTATACCGAGAATTAGATAATGTGACCAATAATTTGTTTAAATCCATTAGTGAGTCAAAAATTAATATATTAATCGAACTGTTTCAGGACGAGATTACCGCATTTGCTTAAATCTGTAATTTGAGTATTTTGACTGTGTGTGTGATTAGAGACCTGTTGATAGAACTATAAATGCTGCTCCGAAACGTGTCCAATCTACAAAAATTAGATCGTACCTCATTTCCAGTGGTTAGAATCCTTCGGATAAAAGAAACGAATCTGCACCCAGCCACTACAAAGACGATCTGGATGCGCCCTTGGAAATGGGGATCAATCGGATCTTTGCGAAGCTGATAGTGCAAAGCAAAAATCCACGCACGCAACTTGTGGAAGTTCTCAGTTCAATAGTCATCGGTTTTCTTGTTGCGTTCAGAACGTTTCCAGAATATCTCGGAAAACGGATCGTTGTTCAGTTGTGACCAGAAGGATAAACCAAAGGTTAGCATGAACGGAAAGTATAATCTCATTCACATTCGTTTCGTGCTTACTGGCGACTCATCAGTAGGAGCCGGTATTACGCCTTTTAACCACTTTATATTTTGGTCAAGAATGTGGGATAATAGGACGGTGCAATCTCCTTGTACCGTCCTATTATCCCACATTATATATTAGCTCTCCGCAACAAACAGTATTTAAAAGTAAATATTGTTTACCTTTTTCGGGTCAATGATTTCAAATTTTTTTACTTTACCAACGTAGTACTAAGGAAAATCTAATGTGTTAACGAAGTCTATCCAGATATTGCATTAAATAAATAATTAAAAGTTATAAGTTATCTACGTAGAATTAGTCCGCTGTCGATAATTCGTGCCTGACGTCCGTGATCGATATGTTGACTTGTACTAGACATCATGTTTTCCTTTTCATTGTTTTTGTTATTTTTGATCCTTCGTTTTGAAAGTGTTAAGTTAATATATTATAAGGATTGAAAATTGTAAAACTGTTCAGCGAAACAACAAAATACCGAAAATTGACATTAGTTAGTATATTACTGAAAATTGTGTGCAGTGTAGTGTGCGGCAGGGTGGCTCAGTGGTTAGACCACCAGGTTCCGAAGCAGACGTTCCCAGGTTCGAGCCGTTCCCGCGACAAATTCTGGCCAGTACGTGATGAGTTCCCAATAAGGACGAAACCAGTCTACTGGATAAATTTCCTTTTCTACACTATACAATTTTTTGTTTATACTGACATATGTAAGTAATTAATGGGTTAGGTGTTTACATCAAGACCGCAACCTTGATTATAATATTTGTAATTATTTGTTTACTACAATGACTGAGTAGAATCTGTATACACAACAGACATTGCTTAGTAAACAAATCTGTAAGCAATGGTTTGGAAAAGGTAAAGGAATAAAATACCTTCATTATTTATATTATATTAAATCTTTAACAGCTCGAAAACTTGGTAAAAACATGCTTATGCAAGGAAGTAAAGATTTTCTAAAACAAAGATATGTCCAGTATGCTCGTGATGCGTGCCGTTTAGTAGATCTTAAACTACCTGACAATCGAAATGAATCTGCTGGTGTTGCAAAACTTACTTTAAATCAATGCACAACTACTACAGCGTCCAAAACTTCAGGGACGAAAATGTATCCATATACTCATTATAAGCCAAGTAAGTTGATTTTCGCACTAGTAATGGGCGATCTAGTGTTATTTTACAGTCCTCATATCTTCTTTTCTTTACTGCGGCTGACGCCTTTTGGAGGATAAGCCGGCTCCAGTGACATTTCATGGAGTTTCTTGGGAATTTGGTATAAGTGGTGTCCCCTCACCACTCGGCTTTTTGATCGAGGACGCACCTCTAGCCTTTGCACATCCAAGCGCAGTCTGCAAGGCAACAGTAAGTTGCATGGTTGCCGGTGGCTGTTGAGAGCTCAATAGCCATTCGGAAGTACGGGGTACTGTCCAGGAGTCCATGTAATCCTGTGGCTGTTGAACCCTTTTGTGGCGGGGAACACACGCCGAGTTATGGTGCCGTCGTCGGGCTCATGTGGTATTTTATAGGAGATCCGATTGCCGGTCGGAGATCCACCACGCCCTGGTGACACCACCGCCATAGCCCCGTTAGCCCATGTACGATCGGCCATCGAAGCATGAACGACTTATGTTTATATGGCAGTGAAGCATTAATCACTTTTTATTCTTTCTATAATGATTTCAATTGAAATATACTCCAAATTTTTGTGTCTGGTTGTAATCTAATGCATCATTGGAGTCATAAATTCAGATTATTTTGTGTTTAAATATGTTAGAAATAACTCATTTTTTTCAATGAAGTTTGTTTCCTTAAAGAAGGATCTAATCAATCAGGCTAAGTAGCCTACTATGCAGAGGCTACTGCCTAATGTCTTATAAAGGACATAAATGATGTCGATTTATTTGAGTAAAGTTGAAACCAGCCCTACTATGCAAGCAAATAGGGATAAAATGATTAACACTTATTATGCTACAGCCATGGTACTCACAAAGAGTTTATGAATTTGCAAGTAATTCAACAGGCAGATATTTTTTGAATGATTGCGCAGTGCAGGCGTCAACTTGAGAGTTTCCACGAGTTGCGTTCGTGGGTCGTCACTTTGCACTACCAGTTTTGCAACGATCCGATTGATGCCCATTTCCAAGTACGTATCGAGTTCGTCTTCGTAATGACTGTGTTCTGATTCGTCCCTTTTCTTCAAAAGCTTAAACATCATTCATACTAACCTCTGGAAACGATGCACGATCTCATCTTCGTTCATTGACTACGTTTCGGAACAGCATTTCCCGTGCATCATCAGGCCTCTAATCACACACAGTCAAAATGCTCACAATAGCAGATTTAATCAAATGTGGTAACCTCGTTCCGAAAAAGTTCTATTTATATTTTAACTTTTGACTCTTAAAATATTTTAAACAAATAATTGGTCTCAGTAACTATACGTCATAAATGCATATCCATGGAGTACATGAAAATACTCACTCAATATCTATTTATTTATATATATATATATATATATATAAATAAATAAATAAATATATATATATATATTGTTCAAAATTAACGACATTCCAATGGTACGCGCATTCGTCAAGGCTAACAACAAGCTGCTCACACTTGTTGATTTACGTCATAAAAGACAGACATTATGAACACAAGAGCAATAAGTAAGTAAATTAATATAAAACTATAGTATGCCTTAGAAATTGAGAACCATTCTATGGGATATAGCATTTTCACATTGGCAAATCGAGATATTGTGAAATGAGTCAAACGGGAAGAGGTCGCCCGTAGCCATAGAAATTCTGGCCTGACGCCTGACCGGTACAATCTAGCCAGTCCGGGAATGGTAGCATTAAACATGCCGTATCTAAAGAAACACAGCCGTCATCCTATTCTATGTAAAGCCTCGAGTTTGGTCTAACTGCACAATAACTTTTATTGTTAAATTCGTTTCGTGAAATGAGAGCAAGAGTGTCAAACGAGAAGGACAAGTTTCGGCAGCTGAAGGAAACTTCGGACACTGGCATCTTGGCAGATAATTTTCATATCAGTCTTGGTTGGATGATTATCTAAGAGAAGGAAAACTCCGAATACAAACAATCATCACTAGAAATGGGCAACTTAGTTTTCGTTAAAGTCCGCATATAACCATGACAGACTTATGCATATATGGCAGTAAAGCATTAGTCATTTTTTGGCTTTTGTATGGCTCTGCTTGATATATAAATCCTGTAAATGACAGACCCAACCATTACCTCAATACAATTGCAGCAATCTCAAATTCCCGGTATATATAATCTCATCATATGTGCAGAATATTAATACGAAGGGAAGAGAGAATGATTCGAACATGCGTGGTATAACTGTACTGTTGCGAAGTCACGGTAATAAAATTTAAAATGAAAAAAACAATAATGGATGTGTGTAGACTGCAATGAAAGTTACTTCGATAAAAGGAAAGTGAAAGTCAGAGCAACGCTTTGGTTAAGACCAAATAAAGAGATAAAGGAAGTAATAGTAAGGAGAAAGTTTAAGATAACCTACATAAAATATATAAAATAACTAATAATATTCATGCTCCAAAGTTAAACAACTTATAGAATTAATTATATGTAAATAAGTGCCAATATATAAAGCGTGAATCAACAACATATACAACTATCCATTTATATATGCACATCTATATCTTTAACACACTATATGTAAATTTAGAAAATTCATATATATATATATATATATATATATATATATATATATATATATATATATATATATATATATATATATATACACAATTCAAATATAATTATGCATATGTATAAATAAATATAACAGCAGTGAGTCAAACGTCTCCAATTACAATAAACATGGTCTCTAAACAACTATATTTATCTTTTATTTTTAATTTATATATATATATATATATTTAAAATTAAATCTAATTGTCCATTAATTATTATAATATTTATATACCACTCATTGTATAAATATATATAACAATTCTCCCATAAATATATATTAATTGAAAGGCAAAACAAGATAGAAAAATGTAAACATGGAGAAAGTGTGAAATAAGGTAAACCAATCAATTGCGTGCGTCACCTCCAGTTCAAGCTCAATGCTTGAACATACTTGTTCTGCTTGCATAATCCCGGCTGCAATTTGTTTATCCATAAAGCTTCATATGAGGCTAACACCTTTTGTTATTGCATTTAGTAATTATTTTAATTGCTATGTCTGGAGAACATACATGTGATATTTCAACGATGTGTTGCGCAATTTCAGACGTGTATTCACCATTTGATTTAAAACATGCGTTTAAGTTACAATATTCTCTCATTCAAGTAATTAACCGTCTGGTCGATCGGCCTATATAAGGTGATCGAAAACTTGCGCATGTATATTGGTAAATAATATTTGATGTCGACATGAACGGCTGTTTCTCTTTGATTGCTGGTAGCTGCAAGTGTGTTACCTAAAATAGCACTTGTAGTTTAGCTGTATATATATATATACATGTTTATATATATATATATATATATATATATATATATATATATATATATATATATATATATATATAATATATAAATGTTATATATTGATGCTAAAAATCAAATCAAAAAAACAAAAAGATCACCTTGGTATTTCGATTGATAATCTAATTCAATTACCCTTAACATTTAGAAATGCACTCTGCAACTTTATAAATAGAATTTTGAATGATGGGAAATTACCAATTGATATATTAACGATTGTAGCAAAGCCGTTGCCAAAAGTTAGTAAGCCAACGTGCGCCAGTGATTATAGATTAATCTCTATTATCCCTTCGTTTTTGAAGATAATAGAACGATTGATACTAGATCATTTAGAACGTATGTTACCGGCTGATTTTGACTTATGTCAACATGGCTTTACGAAAGGTAGATCGACAACTACTAATATGCTTTCCATGTGGAAACATGTAATCACATTAGACGAGAATAAGTTAGATGCATTAATTGTATTTATAGATATCTCAAAAGCTTTTGACTCTATATCTTTTGATGCTATTTTGAATGCGATTAGTTTGTTGAATATTGAACCGAATATTTTTAGATTACTTAAATACTATCTATATAATCGAAGAATGAGTATTCAAGTAAACGATTTGATATCAAAATCAAAACGAGTAACGAGTGGAGTTCCACAGGGATCAAGCTTGGGGCCAATTTTATTTAAAATTGTATTAGCAAATTTGGAAACTAAGATCCTTAACGGTCGAGTTTGCAAATTCGCTGATGATTTAAAAATAATCTTCCCAATTGATCCAAAGAATGTCGAATTCTCCAAAAATAATGTGACTTTAGATTTGTATGATTTGAGTAAATATTTGTTTACACTAGGGCTGAGAATAAACAATAAAAAGACGAAAGCTTTAAAAATAGGGAACAGAACAAACTTTCATTATGTTTATTTTCATGATGCTGTTATTAATGATGTGTTTGAGATTAAACTTATGCAAGAAATTAAGGATTTAGGCATAACTATTCAATGTACAGCTTCTGCTGAGAGACATATTGAAAGTATAGTAGGCAGTGCCAAGAAAAGATGGGCACTAATAAATCGAAATATTTTATCAAATGATATAAAACTTCAAATGTATATAATATGGATTAGACCGGTACTAGAATATGCTGTCGCTACCTGGAATCCATTAAAAAAGGGTTTGTCTAATAAGATAGAAGCTGTACAAAGAAAAGTTGTGAAACATATTAGTCCTATTTCTTGCACTATATACGCCTCTAGATTACAGTTTGCGTCATTGCAATCTCTGTGGTTTCGGAGGATGTGTTATTGTATAAAAGTTTTCCATCTGAACCAGTGGACTGGTGCCTATATGACTCCGATAAGAAAGAGTCATGAAATTGGAACTAGATCTGGACATATGGCAATATCTCCTCCTTTTGTGGGGAATGTAGCGAGCAAGTTATTCTCTTTCTCGAAAATCTACAAAATTTATAACCAATTGCCGAAGGGGCTTAGAGAAATGCCTCCATCTAAGATGTCTATTAAAACTTTATCTACTGAACTTGAAAAAGTCTGCAATCCTGCTGATATCTTTTATTTTTTTGATTATGATAATACTTTCTCATGGTTGAATAAAAGACAAGGATAATTGTTATCGGAAACAGATTTTATTGAGATTTTATTTCCAAGTTTTGTATTATTATAATTGAAATGTTTATGCACTAGATCTTCAAATTAGTTAACATTACATACAATCAATTGCTAGTCATGGTTCTCAATTTTTGCATAATGTTACACTCGAATTATACCTTAATTGTTCCTAATTTGATGATGTATATATTATTCTTTTCAGTCGAACTTTCTGATATTGATATATTGTATTGTACAACTAGTGAGATATACCTACCTACATGAGATGAATTGCACAATTATTGTGATGTGATAATTATTTTAATATATATTGTACAATTTCCAATTTTATTATTTGATGGAATATGTGTGGTTTGAATCCAAATAAAGATATTCTATTCTATTATATATATATATATATATACGGTTTATAAATATATCATCATCATCATCATGTCCAGCCATAAAAAAGTCAAAAGTGACTAATGTTTCACTACCATATAACCATAAGGACTGAAAAAAGTATATAACCGAATTTAGACAAATTATGAGTGAGATTTACGAAAGAGAGAGGCAGAAAGTAAAGGGATATCTTGCTACTATAAGTAAATTTATCAGGATGACTCACAGAAATGAGGCAAACTAAACTTCTTCACAACACCATTATGAACAATTTAGCATTCGGGCAAGGCGACATCAGCAAAAAAGCTTCCTTACGGATTTCACTGTATCACGTCATAAACAAACCAAACCTCGTAGCTAACTTTGCCCTACTAAGAAAAGAAAGTTACGAAGTTGATTCTGCTAGACATCTGCAACAAGATCGCCACTGAACTCAATTCGATGCCATATGTACTCACACTTAATATAAATATTTAGCACACTACATGCTATAAGTCTATATACATATATGTTTAAATATATATATATATATATATATATATATATATATTCATTGTTCCCTTCCTGTGTGCAAAAACAAAAAGAAATTTTATCAGATATAAGAAAATTTTCTTTCTCATAGTCTTCTCAAATATCTACTCATGAACATATCTTTATATATAAATTGGAAAGCAAAACAAGAACATTGCTTCAAAGTTTCAACAAAGCACATAAGAATATCGGTTTCACGTCAGAGCACGAGAAAGATGACTGTCTGCCTTTCCTAGATGTACTATTAAAGAAAGAAACTAATGGTAAATTAAACAGAACAATTTACCATAAACCAACATGGTCTGCACAGTATTTGCATTACAGCAGTTTTGTGCCATTTCAATATAAATTATCAACAGTTCGTGGTTGCTTTTCAAGAATTGACAGGTTGGTTAGTCAAGATTCTAGAGAAAATGAATATAATAAAGCAATTAACGATTTAATGTTTAATGGCTATCCCAGACAATTAATTGAATCAATTATTAAAATGGGAGTTAACCAGAAACAGACGTATTATGGGCCAGAAAAGAAAACCGTCTACCTAAACATCCCATTTAAGGGGGATGCAGTTTCCCGAATGGCACAAAAGAAAGTTGAATCAGCATTGACACGCACATTTAATGCAGCCAAACTACGAGTGTTATTTAGGGTAACACACTTGCCTTTACCAGCAATCAAAGAGAAACAGCCGTTAATGTCGATATCAAATATTATTTATCAATATACATGCGCAAGTTGTCGATCAACTTACGTAGGCCGATCGACCAGACGGTTAATTACTCGAATGGAGCCGGCTTATCCTCCAAAAGGAGTCAGCCGCAGCAAAAAAAAATTACTCGAATGAGGGAACATTGCAACTTGAACGCCTGTTTTAAATCAAATGGTGAATACACGTCTGCTATTGCGCAACACATCATCGAAACATCGCACGTATGTTCTCCAGACGTAGCATTCAAAGTAATTACTAAATGCAAAAACAAAAGGGAGCTAGCCACATACGAAGCCTTATGGATAAACAAATTGCAGCCGGATTTATGTAAGCAGAAGAAGCACGTACAAGCATTGAGCTTGAACTGGATGTGACGCACGCAATTTGATTGGTTTCTATTTTCCACACTCTCTCTATGTTCAAATATTTCTATCTTGTTTTGCTTTCCAATTTATATATAAAGATATGTTCATGAGTAGATATTTGAGAAGACCATGAGAAAGAAAATTTTCTTTTATCTGATAAAATTTCTTTTTGTTTTTCACATAAGAAGGGTACAATGAATTTTATTAAAGCTCGCGTTTCAAAAGAATATATATATATATATATATATATATATATATATATATATATATATATATATATATACAGATATGCCCACCAAACTACCACGCAACGTTACACCAGCAGAATACATTGATGCTTTACTGCCACATAACCATGAAATATATATGTCTATAAATATATGTCTACATAAATGCGCAACAATGGATATGTTCTATATTACACCTTTTATACTTATTTATTTCATTATTAACATCTAATATTAATATATAAAATATATTTAGATATATAATTTTGTATAAAATCACAAATTTAAGCAACCGTACGAGGTTAATAAATGCAAAACTTATATAATTCACTATGTATATAATAAGTATATTATCATATGTATTTATAATTTATAAGCACACCATTCATAAATCTATGTACTATCTACTGCAAACTAATTTGAGAAAGATGAAGATAGAAGAAAATAGGATTTTAAAATTTTTTTTAAATTAAAAAAAATCGTTCTAGGTCATTCTAAATCAGTTTCCTATAGACGTGGTTTCTCACTCAGGTTTAAAATTAACTCCGATTCATCTCTTTCAGTTTTTGGATCCTTTTAAGGCATCATTAAATATTGGGCATAATTATTGTTCTACCAATGGTACATTCATTACGTCATTGCATAATTTTATTTCAATCGACTCTCTATTTAGTCTAATTACTCTGCTGTGGTTGCCTAACGCGATTCGTCTATTTCATTATTGTTTACCTTTGAATGCTTAGGAAGATCTGATCTTTGAATGTGGCCGTATTTCAAGCCCAATTATCTTCCTCTCCATGAATCTTGACCTGTTGCATGGTTTCACCTATATACCTGAGCTTACAAAATTTACAGAGTATTGCATATACTACTGATGTGTTAAGGGGTCTATTTTTTTCTTTTTGGTTCAGTAATTTATTGCCTTTAGTAAGTGATATTTGGGTTAAAATGAAGAGTTACTATTGCGCGTGGCGTACGGTTGACTTGGGTGAGCGAAATTTGACAACGAGAGGTAAATTGAGATGTTATGAATAATAGAGATGACTCGTAAGTGTCGCTTACACCACAAGAGGAGAAGATTTGCCAGGAGCAGGTGCTCTTGATATCTCTGACTAAGAGGGAAGACACGCTATAAAAATCTAGAAGCGATCTGTTTGATGGCGTAAGAGAAAGCTAAAGTAAGAGGGCAATAAAATTCGCTAGCATATGAGATGAGTGGTAGGACATAGGCTTTGAATAATGTGAGTTGCAGAGTGGAGCTATGTGTTTTGAAGCGTTTGGAAGTAATTTGATTTAGAGGTGGACAGAATTTTAACGATTTAGAAAAATAGACATCAAGGTGCTCGGTCGGGTCAATTATTTTAATATCAAGAGAACAATTTACGGAGGATACGACGTTGTGAACATGGGAAAAGCACAAAGATAGATCGTCTGAGAGAATAAATGCTCTCCAATTAACGGCATCACAGAGTCGGTTAAACTCTTCCAAATCGATGAATCGCCTGGATGATTGAATATTCTCTTTAGGGATAGAATATAAAAGAGGAATATGAAAGGATACCTGACAGTGGTCTAGATTAGAAACGATCTCTCGATTTTGAAAATTGGTCACTTCTTTATTGGTGAGGACGCAGTCGAGTTGATTGATTACTCAAATATGAAAGTGAACAAATATATTCAGTAAGTTGTCCGCAAAGAGCCGATGCAGCGGATGATTTTCTGATGTTAAATTATGCCAAATAACTAGAGGAAGGTTAAGGTCTCCAACAACGATTTATTGATCAGAAGGTAGAAAAAAAGAGTGGACATAGGTTTGATTCAGCGAGTGTAGTCAATTATTGAATAATAGGCAAAGCAAACAGACAATCTATGATCTATAATCATTAGCTGAAATCAAAATAATTCCAGACCCCGTGAGTTATATTTAGTCAAACGTTTAGATATGAGAAAGGATCGGACATAGGCAATCAGACCACCTCCTCGTTCAACAGCTCTGTCGCTTCGAAAAAATTGTAACCTTTGATGAGGAAGAGATCATCACATTGTATGGTAGGAGACAGCCACGTTTCAACAAGAAAGGACATATCGAGCTCGTTTGAGAATAGAAATGCTCGCAGTTGTTTGATTATGAGTGCGAATGACCTTTTATTGATAAGGATTGCCAAGAAGGATCCAGAGGAGCGAAGGTTAGACAGGGCAGAAAAAGCGTGTGGGAGATTTGTGATGACGATCGGAGCGTGAACGGGGGCTAATAAGTGTGATTAACCGCTTGCTGACAAGAATAAAGCGGTCATCATCAATCTGGACTTTCTTAGTCCCGCTCTTTTCAGGTGGTTGAGAGAGTTGAGGGTTTTGAAAACAGGACGAGGGTTTGTACACAATGCTTCAGGGGCTGATCTGGTGCAACGTTGCGGGTGTGGAAATGGATCCAATTCGTGACGAGACCTAACCAGAGGCTGTGTGTCCACTGTCTTGGTTGGCATTGATAAGGTTGGAAGAGGAGTGAATTGCAGGGGATAAATCAGCAGCCCGCGAAGCCATAAGGGCTTTTTCGTTTGGATGGTTTATGGACCACTGTTCTGGTCTCGATATTGGCTAACGTAAGGGTTTCGGACTGCCGCTAGAGACTGGAAGAAGTAGTACATTGGTAGGAGTTTTTACACAGCGGAGACGGACGCGACGATATGGTAAAGCTTGAGTTTGTCTGTCCACCGTACCAATGTGTAATCACGCTATAATTTGACTTTGTCTGGCAACATTAAGGGCAATCTAGATTTTAACGGTTAAAGTAATATTTTGGACAGTGTTTTGTAAGAGGAAAGCACAAAACACGAAGTTCAGGTGATAAAAACTGTCTCGTAATTGTTTGATCAAATCTGAAGGCATACCATCATTTGGGAGTGGCGGGTGGGGGATCAGAGAAATAGGCTCCGTTTGATTTGATTGCAAAAAGCAACCTCTTGCAACTCCATGAATAAAATCATCGGCCTGACGCAACAGATGTGGCTGCAAGGCGGAAATAGAGAGGTTCTTAGATAAGGCTCCAAGTTAACCCGTGACACTTGCATTTGTTGCCGGAAATCAACGAGATTGGATAATAACTTATGAGTTATGAAAGGGGTGACAGAATCTGGCGGCAAAATCTGGTTTATGATAGAAAAATGTGGTAAAAATTCAGTTTCATTTGAAAGCCATTTTGGAGAAAATATAGACAAATTCTGATGAAATAAAAAGTAAATCCACAAAATATATATATTAATTCCAAGTATAAGAAGTTTCACAGAAAGGAGAACAGACGAGAACATCTAAAAAAAAATAAACCTGATCAGAGTTCAAAATAACAGAAATCCACGAGCGAGACAAAACCGGTTTTTGCATAGAGTAGAATAGAATAGAATAGAATAGAATAGAATAGAATAGAATAGGATAGAATAGAAT